>CM034393.1:16285381-16545381 GCA_019925095.2 Dendrolimus kikuchii | reverse complement strand
GAACAGATCGGATAAACAGGATAGTATAGAGATGTCATAGAGGGGATAAGATAGAGGTGTGGCATGGATTACGACATGGGGAGGGCAAAGTGGGACGGACACTGGAAATCTTACTCATCGACGAAACACAATTATCTGAAGATGTCGATATTCTGTGAAACCTTATATATATTTTAATCAAGTAAATATTAAAACAACCATCAAGTCTATAGAAACAAATGACATAACGTTCTTTATTCTATAATAGTAGAGGTGAAAGTGACCTATTTAAGCTTGAGATGGTTTCGCGCACGAGCGTAGCGAGGGTGCTAATAGTTAGAGTGCCTAAATAGGCCTTTCATCAGAGGTTAACACACTACTTTTCATTTTGAATATGAGGAAAGTTAATAAAAACTGATTATGTAAACAAACAACTACTTATCTCTGATTAAATCAGGCGTTAAAACTTATTTAATATGTCACATATGAAACGTCAAGTAAATGAATTATTCTATGGCATTCCAGCCAGTTATTTTATAACACTGATGATAGTACATATATAGCTCAAAATGTAAATTAAATAATTTAGTGAAAAGTTTTTAACATTTATTACTTTCAAATGATGTGACAAAATTGTTGATATTTTTTATTAGAATTAATGTCGCGATTTAACAGTGTCTGTAAAAAAGTTGGGACATGAGTCGAATGTATTACCTATTTTGAGTTTATTAGAACTATACAAACACGTATAACACAGGTCCAAATATAACCGAACACAACAAATCCAAACGTAATGCAGAAGGTCGTAATTCATAAAACGCGCAAAGTCCATCAATATTAGCTTCCCGAATGTACACACGTCACGCCTGTATCGTAGTTGTCGCTCAACTGCCTCCTCTTTCCATCAGGCCGTCGTTTTATACTTCACAAATGCAAATGTGCCCGTCCGGCAACGTCGACACAATTTCCTAGAATGAGCTTGTAATTGTAATCCGCCACACCTGGCTAATGATGCAGCCTGCAAACTGCCGTAAACGAGTACAATAGAACAATAGGCTGTTCCCCACAATAACGTAGAAACGTATGCCAATAAATAAGTGAACAAAAGAAGACGATCATAAAAGGATTACAATTAGATCAAATGCCGACAGGTAATAAAATGTGCTTTTATAGATCTGTACGTGGAATTTATCTTTGTCGGGGGCTAAGTTATAACAATATGATGAATGAAAATGTTCTTTATTATATATAGTCAAATCTGATTGTAAATTGGAAAAGTTTCATAAACCACATTAGTCTGGGAGCCGAGATGAATCTGGGCAATTGGTGCCTCGAAAGGAATTAGGTCAGAAATTTATCGATTAAGGCTTTATTTAAGTAGTTAAAGTACCCGAGTTACCCAAGTGATGTCCAAGCTAACAACCGATAAACATCTTATCAACGGTGTGTTTTTGATTCGAGTCATAGCAATATATTTATAGATTTTTATTTCATAAAATCTGCGTTACGTGGTTTTGCGTAGATTTATGCGTTTTTAGTCAAGCTGACCCATTCCAATACCACCTCGCTGCTGTTGTTATAGCGTTTAGCGCCAGTTACTATTCTCACTTTACATAGGTAGTACTTGCCTATGGGTTGCTTATTACTTAAGTAAACATAAAAGTGATTATGGTACTCTTCTCACAAGCTGTTGTTATTATATTATAATCTATAGACGCTTTTAATAGAGTATCCATTTAAAGCGTATCTAATTTATAAACCAGACTATTTGCTCCTAAATTAGTATGTTGACGATTTAGACCACGGCAAGTTTTTAAAAAGTATGTAGTACTAGCGGCCCGGACCGGCTTCGCACGGGTATCTAAAAAGAACTTTTTTATTGAGATTAATTACCTACTAAGCAAATTCAAAATATTTTATAATATAATAGCCTATAGTGTTGGTTTAACTTATTTATCAAATAATTTTGTACACTATATCTTAAATAATTGAATGATAAATGTATGATGATGATCGAAGCGATCGGATGGCAAGCGACGCGGGCCTTGCGCGTGTCGTATGAATTCCGACTGCCCGTGCTAGCCGCGCGTTGGGCGATCGACGTCCGATACAAGTAAAACACAAAAACTGGTTGCTGCAGTGAATGAGCTGTGCGTTCCCAATGCGCAACTAGTACAATATTATATTTAATTAATTGCTGAACACATTAGCTATCAATATGAACTATAGATAGAGAAATATAAATAAATAATAGATAGGCTACATCACTCCTGAGACCCTGAGACCTCCCTGAGACCGTCACTACGGGCGATAAAAATTAGGGAAATGAACCTTGCGACCTGAACGCGTTTGTCGGACGTCTGTCTGAGTCGGGGCATTCTGCCCTGAAAAAGTAGGAACAGGCGTGTGACTGAGATAGGATTTCAAGGTTGGAGTGGTAGTGTAAAGGGGATCAGTGGATGGGTCACTTAGTGTATAGGCTGGTTTTAAGCGGTCTATGGACACCGTGACACTTTTACCTTTGATTTCAATTTTAAAGGTTTTCTCACTTCTCTCAAGCACTTTATAGGGACCAGAATAGGGAGGCTGTAAAGCGCCACGTAATGCATCAACCCTCAAATATACGTGAGTAGATGTACAAAGATCCTTAAAAATAAATATTTTGTCTTTATTGTGCCGTGCAGCTGGTACTGGTCGTATTTTTGATATAAAGTGGCTCAAGCGAGTGGTGAAGTCCGATATGTCGGTACTGTTAGGAGTCGTAGCCTGGAAAAATTCACCAGGTAAACGTAATGGCTCTCCATAAACCAGTTCTGCTGATGAGGACTTTAGATCATCCTTGAATGCACTTCTTATGCCTAACATCACGTCGGGGTCACCAGTTATAGTGTTGGTTTAACTTATTTATCAAATAATGTTGTACACTATATCTTAAATAATTGAATGATAAATGTATGATGATGATCGAAGCGATCGGATGGCAAGCGACGCGGGCCTTGCGCGTGTCGTATGAATTCCGACTGCCCGTGCTAGCCGCGCGTTGGGCGATCGACGTCCGATACAAGTAAAACACAAAAACTGGTTGCTGCAGTGAATGAGCTGTGCGTTCCCAATGCGCAACTAGTACAATATTATATTTAATTAATTGCTGAACACATTAGCTATCAATATGAACTATAGATAGAGAAATATAAATAAATAATAGATAGGCTACAAGCCTATGTCCCCGGGGTGAGTGTAACTTTCCAACAGTGAAACAATTTTTCAAATAAGTTCAGTAGTTTCGGAGCCTATTCAATGCAAACAAACAAACAATCAAATCTTTCCTCTTTATATATATTTTTTTCGCCTACTCCTCCGTCATAGTACAAGACAGAGTATTTTCTTTTCTTGTCTTATTTTCTCTTATTAACTCTTATTCTCTAATACATTTTTCTTAAATACTTTACAGTTACATATCTATCTTTATAATATTAGTATAGATGAGATCATACTTAAGTTATAAAATTTTCATATTATATTTGATTTGGATAAATTTTTCAAGTAGACCTTCAGGGCCAAATCTTAAATTAAATGAAATAGCGATAAATACTCAAAGGAATCTCGAGACCGATTGCAATAAAAACTGAATTGGGGTCATTAGAATTTTAAAAATCTATTACGCTTGTCAGGACTCGAAACGGCTGTTATTGAAAAAATTAACACTTACACACACATGCATTATTATACCAAGTCATAGCGTAGCGTGACAAAAAGAATGTTAAATTACTATACGGATGGGTACAGATGTAAAGGTAGACCAAAAAAAGATGAATGGATTGTGTGAAGGATGATATGATGATTTGTGGTGTGACAGAAGATGTATGCCAGAATAGAGGAGTGTGAAAGGAAAAGACGACCCCCTTTAATTGGGATATGGTGAAAGAAAAGAGAGATAGCGTAGCCTGTACATTCCTTCACAGTAATTGAAACAAACAAAGCGGCAAATCAAGGAAAAGGGTTGTTTTTTAACAAAAAACGCAGTCAATTGACTGATTTAATTGATTGGGGTAAAATGACGTGCGTTTCGATTGTTATTTTATTGATGCGTATTAGAAACTGAAGAATTTTCATAATTTCCGTAATGAATAAAATGAGGTGAGGTTTAATTAGCGTATGTAAAATAGAACACTGTTCAAAAACAGCTCTTTTCATTGATCTACCGCTTGACATTCCTTTCCAGAAATTGGTCCATACGAGTTGCACTATGCTTTGGTATAATAATTCAGGATGTGTTTATTTTTTCAAAACTAGACGTTGCCTGACAAGATCTCAAAATCAGCTTCGAGACTCCTTTGAGTAATTTTCGTTATTTCGTATACGTATAGATTAGGATTTGGACCTGAAGGCCCATTTGAAAATTCACTTTGTATAACCACAAGGGCAACAATGCTATGGGGTCTAGTTTACATAAATTAGGAGACGTGACACGATGTAGACTTATTAAAACTATCAAAATGTGTTTTACTGAAACAATTGAGTTTTAATGAATCCTACCAGTCGATTTCATATCTTTTCTCTAACTTTAGGTAAATTATTCCCAGTTTGTCAGTCATTGGTCATTATGATACCCACCCCACACCTCTATTGTGGAAAAGTTTGTAATGTGTTAAATCCGCAAAGGTCTCTAGAGAGAGTTATAATGGGGTCGTGTAACGGTATTGTTAGTAGCACAATAGTAGATTGTTACACGAGAAGTGAACGTGATGTATTTAGGCATGAGATGGTTTGGCGTAGTGTGTACCGAGGGCGTTAATAATTCGAGTGCCTAAATAGGCCTTTCACCCGAAGTTAACACTCTGCTTTTCGTTTCGAATATGAAAGAAAGTAAATAAAAACTAATTAGTTAAGCAAACAACTACTTCTCTAATAAAACCAGGCGTTAAATCCACATCTAAATCTGATTAAATCACGTACGTCAAGTAATTTTTTTTCTGTGGCATTCTACCAGCCAGTATTTTTTTGTCACTGATGTTGATAGTAAATATTTAGCTGAAGTTTATGTAAATTAAACAATATTTTAGTGAAATGTAATTTATAAGTATAAAATGATGTTACAAAATTCTTGATGTTTTTTATTACAATTTATACCGCGATTTAACAGTGTCTGTAAAAAAAAAAGTTAGGACATGAGTCGCATGTAATTTTATATGTGGTTCGGATTGTTTTCTAATTTTTTTGGGAGTTTTTGGCGGGAACTGAAAGGAGATGTTGTGCTGTGCAGTTTTATTGTATAAAAATGTGTAAAATTACTCTAAACTGAACAATAGTTGTAGGATATTGATAGTTTTTGAGTAGTAATTATGTGTTTTGTGAGAAATGTAAACTCTATAGTGAAATGTGGCCTTTTGAGTTGTCACAAGAACTCCGATGAATGGCACTAGCTGATTACGTACAGTTCAGCTGTGCTACACATAGGCTTAAGAAAATGAAGAAATTATATTGTACACTAATCTGGATCTGGCTTAAAGGCCTAGCTGCCAAGCCATAAACCTACATAATAGGTTATAGGTATAATTTTTTTGGAGTTTTTGGCGGGAACTGAAAGGGGACGCTGTGCTCTGCAGTTTTATTTTTTAAAAATGTGTAAAATCACTCTAAAATGAACAATTGTAGGATATTGATAGTTTTTGAGTAGTAATCATGTGTTTTTGTGAGAAATGTAAACTGTATAGTCAAATGTGGCCCTTCGAGTTTTCACAAGAACTCCGTTATACGGCGTCGATTGTAGCCTACAATACAATTGCGCTTGGCTTAAAGGCCTAGTTGCCAAGCCATAAACTTAAAAAAAAAAAAATTTTTTGACAGCAGGGAGAATCCTTTCCCAGGGATCGTGCTGTTTTCATCCTTGTGATTAGGCAACTCCGGGTGTACTTTTCAGAATATGAGTGATGAAAAATATTTATAGAAATAGTTGTCTAAAAACCACCAAAAAATATAAACATTATAGTTTTTTTTATACAAAGCTGGCAAAAGGGCAGATGGTCCAGCTCATGGAAAGTGGTTACCATCGCCTATAGACGTTTTCAACACCGGGGGCGAATAGGGTTGCCAACCGTACTATATTATACCCAATTGTACTACATATTATAGAAAAAATATAAAGTACGGAATGTACTATATTTTCATCGCTAATTTAATTTTCGCGCTTTTTGTTCAGATACTTACGATTATTTAAAAAATAATAGATCTTTGCTGGCCAGAGTAAAAAGTAGTAATAAACACACATGGATGAAATAAATAAAATATATAATAAATAATGAAAAACAAATGTGTACTCTTATTTTCACCTAAACCCAAAAGTTTTATATTTTCACCGTTTAAAAACAAAAATACTATATGTTCGTTTAATTTAAAATCCTGTCCTATCAAATTACTTCCATAACTACCCGCTTTCCTAACCGCGTTATCCAATCACCTTTTCCAGCCACCATTTTCGGTTCCATACGACTATCCTTCTCATACTTACCGTTGTACTAATACTGCTCGTCTTTACGAGTCAGTCTGCTGTCGACCCTCGTACGACAACCCGCACATCTTTTCCGTCACAACTTGCCTATAAGTGCAGTTATACCGCGCCGCGTGTGTATATATAATATCGAAGGCCGCAAGCAGGATACAAGCCAGAAGATTTGCTGCAAGGCTCACGACTTGGTGATCAGCACGCATAGTTAGTGCAACCCAGAGGCACGCAGGTTAATCTCCCTTCTTTCAATACCAGCAATCCTACCACCGCCATTTGGATACGCGTACAGTCCCTAATACTGGGCTGTTGCGTTGACGTTTTCTTCAAAAAATGATGGCCACGCTAGGCGAAACCAACGCGATTTGCCGTTAAAGTACGCATGCGATTAAGAGGATCAAATAGGGATCAGGCATGAGAAATGATATGGAGGGGATGGGATATGAGATTGGAATAAGGGGATGGGATAGGAGGCGGAGGAATTGAGCCATTGGAACTTACCCGTCGCATGAAATACAATTAGCTCAAGGGTAACCGTTTCACGTCTATATTTTGTGTGTGCCTAATAACACACCGATCGAGCCGGCCGTAACGGTATGGCCTGAGTGTCCGATCTATTCAAGCGTCTAGCGGGGCGAAGCGTGCAGCGTTTGTGTCAAACACATGGAAACGCTAGCGGGGGTGTCCCTAGTGGCGGCCGGCTGGCGGGGCGGCTCCAGCGGGCATGTTTGCATTGAGCGACGCGTCGTGTATAGGAACGCTGCACACCCCGCTCCATTGCACACTCGGTTCGGGCGTACACTGAGACCGTAGATAAACTAATTAAAATGTATCTAAACGCTAACGAGTGTCCCTAGTGCCAGCCGTGATGTGCGTCGAGCAAGGCGTCGCATACAGGTTTGAACCAGTTTGTGAAAGATGATCGATGAATGCCGAGCGTGCACTCAGGCCACCCAGTTGGACGCTCTATTGCCCGCAGCCCGCCCCGCCGGACGCTTTGTCACTCAGGCCGTACACTAAGAGCTATCATCAACATAATAATTCCAGCATGGCTCCACCAAGGTCTAGGATATATAAAAATAAAACGCAGACATACAATTTTAGATATATCTTGTTGTATGTAATGACCTGTAATTTTATTATTTACAACCAAAAACCTCGATTCACGCTTTATTTAATAGAACCGTAAATTTGATTGGTACTTAGTTAATTTTATGTGCAAACAATAAATAGAGAGAAGATAGCCAATCTTTAGACGATGACACAGCTATTAAAACTTTACGGTTTATCGTAAATATTTTCTCTTATAGCGCTTAAGAAAACTCTCAAACTTGTTTTAGAGGAAAACATTAAATCGTGAAATGAATATAATTTTTGCGCGTGTATTTATAAGTCCGGATATTGAAACTTAAATCAATGCAACTTATGGTCGGATTCAGAGAACATCATGAAAAATTTAATTAATAATTATATATGTCCCATGTATTATTACAAAAGCAATGTCCAGGCTGTTTGAGCATATAGAGAGAATGGGTGAAAAGAGACTGACAAAGCCTGTGTTTGACACCAATGTAGATAGTGTTTTGAAGATAGACAGAAGACTCTTTTAAGATAGAATGTTCACCATAAGAATATTATTTAACTCATAAATATAAATTACGCTGATTATGAAAAATGGATGGTTAAATATATCTTAAAGTAATAATAAGTAGTCTATATATCTTAAAATAATCTCTTCGAAACATAGTTAATAATCTAATCTTTACACACTTAGAGTCTGGATTGAAATGCAAACTCAAGTAGGTCACATATACAATGAATAATTAATGAAACCCTAATAAAGTTAAAGAGTCCAATAACGAACTACTAGTGGGAGTTTTTGGCGGAAACTTGAAGCGTGGTGATTTACTGGGTAGTTTTGATACTATGAGTATCGCTAATGTCATTAGTAAGTTTTGGAAAGACTCTAAAGACTTCAAACACTTCGTGTTGGAAGTACGCTGAAAACTGATAACATGTGCATTGTAAATGAAATCCCGGTACTTTTCCATTTAATTTGAATTAGACACAGAAGACGAACTTGATAATAGGATGAAACTGAGTTTCCAAGCAAACGCAATTTGCCGAACTAAGTACCACTAAATCGGTTAACTTTTTCCCGAAGCGATACCGCACTAGCAAACGCCTATTGTAATGTACATACGATTTGTTGACACAAGAAAACCCATTACCGTAGCGGCACATCAGATTTACGATTGTTTGCTACTAGGGTACACTCCTAACTTGTGTGTTTTTCCTTTACCTGTGTGAATTCAGCTTTTTAATTAAGCATGGCTGTCGTGTTTTATGTACACACTTGGGACTCGTAACGCACTTCATTTACGACTTCTCGACAGGTATTTTTTTAATGTGTTTACCCTAATTTATTACGTTCACAATCCGTGTGAAGATTTTGTAATCATGAATAATGTTTTAATTTATTACAACAAACAGCATTTTTATTTTGTTGTATTTTTGAGGTTCCGTAACTTTTAGCGTAGGTAAGAACGGAACACGTATAAAATCACTATGTTGGTCAGCCTTTACCTCTGTGTATGCCATATTTATTTATATCAAAATCTAATAGTGTTATTTGGATGAAATTTAAAAGATACCTTGTTCTCGCCGCTCCTGGGCAGCCGCGTGGCGCTAAAATCGCCCTTCATGTTAATATTATTTTTAAAGTTTTATTTTTATTCTAAGCTATCTTAGTAAATAAATGAAAATATAAATAAATAATTAGTCCTAAATCTATCAAATAATAATAATAATAAATAAAAGCATTAAAGCATGAGGACATGCATTCATAGATAGCATGTACCTATATAGATAGACCCAGGGCTTACAAGGTTTTATTTCATATATATCATTCATAAATAATATTGTTAAAAAACTTTCAGAGCAGGTTAAATGTGGTTTACATATCTATAGAGACATAGACATAGACAACACTTTATTGTTCACCAAAACAAAAACCACAAAAATGCACAACAAGACAATAGTTCCTTGGTAAAACAAAAGGCGGCCTTATCGCTAAAAGCGATCTCTTCCAGGCAACCTAACTCAAAAGAAATTCTTAAATTATCTGTACTTATTATGCTACAAAAAAAAGAAAAAAATATATAAATAAAAATGACGTACATGGACAGCAGATTACAGTCTAAAGTATTGTAAACTAGCACATACATTATTGCGTAAGACTAACATAATGATTTCTGAATGAATTTTTAAATATGGCAAAAGATATAGCTTTCTGACGTCAGTGGGCAAAGAGTTCCAAAGTAAGACAGTCTGTATGGCGAAGAAGTTGGAATAAAAAGTTGAAGAGTGTGCAGGTGCCATTAACTGGAGATGAGTGGAGCGAAAATTCAGAGTGACGTATAAAGGAAGTTGAAACATTCCTTAAGATAAGGAGGGGAGTTATAAGGTATAAACAGTATACGATATAGTAAATCGAGAAGACACTCGAGCATTTGCGATATTCAGAAATGTGGTCATATTTTTTATCATAATCAATCCATAAACCTTCTATTGTAGCGTAAATGTCTATGAAATTTTAGACCAGAAAAACTGCTTAGGCAGTGCATGTTCTTTGTCATCATATGAACTAATATCAGTAAACGCGATACGAATTTCGTAAACACTAAGCTGTCACTACGACCAAAACAATTTAACAAAAATATTAATGATTAACTCTTGATAACATTTGCTCTCAGTTATTGTTATGTATAAAAAAGCCAGTTACAAAGAAAGGCATGGCAGTATAAAGCTATAAAACAACGCGTGGAAATGCAAATTGGCTTCTTAATTGCAAACCCATTGTAACTTCGATCCAATAGGATAATAACATAGGCATAAAAGCAATCAGAAGCGTGTTGTGTAATGTTAAGCGATTATAGGAAAACAATACATGAGCTGATAACGAGGACATCGATTTCTTTATATTCGATATTCAGGATAGAACATTTTGTTCAAAAACAACCCTTTCCTTTGGTTTGCCGTTTGACATTCCTTCACAGAAATCGATCTTGATAAACTACACTATGATATTGGTATAATAATAAAGTATGTGTTTATTTTTCAAAATCAGCCGATTCTATTCCTGGCAAGGGTAATTGATTTTTCTTTTTTTTTTCAATATCCACCTCGAGACTCCTTTGAGTGTTTTTCTCTATTTGGTATAGTCGAGGACAAATCCTAGACTATACCAAATAGAGAAAAACACTCAAAGGAGTGTGAATTTTTCAAATGGCCCATTTGAAAAATTCACCTGTATTAACGTGTAAACGTATTACGGCGTTGTCTATTTGGCACGTAGTTCTCTTGTTCTTGCTAAATATCTGCTCTCCATGTTTTGTTTTTCATTCAGTGTCAATTATGAAAAATATTCAAGTTTTAGAAAAAAACTCAAGCAAAAATGTTAGTCAAAATGTTGGTTTTTGACTGACGTCGAGGAAGTTCTTGTAGCAGCTCGAATTGAGATTTAATGTGTAAACACGCAATTCTTCGTTACAAACAATGAATATCCTACAACTATTCTTAATTTTTAACCAGTATTGTACTGGTTATAAGTTAAAAAATATATTTGAAAACGAGTTTTCCCCGCAGCTACGCTGCACGTCAAGTCTGAAAAAATAAGATTCTTATATATCACGAGAGAAGCCGCGGACGTAAGCTAGTACATATTGTTACGAATTTAAACAGGATTTGTAGGATGTAAATTCTAAAATGCCGTTAAAATTATCACACGTAATTCATAGTTCTTACAAGTATAGCCGAATACAACATAACCAAAACGTAGGGCAGAAAATCGTTATCACATAAATCGGGCAAACTTCGACATTATAAGATACTCACTCCGAAAGTGCAACATCTCGTTCTCAGTCAGAACACGACCGGCGCATTTCCCAGATGACCAGCCCTCGCCCATTTTGTAATTTTGTAAATTACACATGGCCTCCTAGCAACATGCCGCCCACTGCTTCTTGAAATCGTTAAATGGCCAGCTTAATAGCTTCCAAGAATTTGCATGAAATACCAACAAAGGAAAGAAGGTTTCATGACGTCTTACGGCGGCGTGAATAAAGAGATTAGCATGAACAATAGATCACTCAAATTCAAAGGGGTAATAAGACACCTGCAAAGGATTAGTATCGGCTTGCAACAATATATAAACCCTTATTTGATAAATATCAAACTGATGTTGAAAATTGCTTAAAAATCTGTTGCTTCGTTATGGAGAAGTTAGCAGATATACAGATAGACGCGGAAAGTGACTACGTTTTATACTATGTAAAGATAATCCTGCACATTAAAAATTATTCATTAAGTGCGCATTGAAAACTCATTGAGTCATACTTCAATAATTACTGTAGCTACAGATAAACAGTTTATAATAATATCAGCCCATAAATGTTCCACTGCTGGGCTCGGGCCTCCCATTATAGGGAAACGGACGTATACCCGCCACGCTTGTCCAAGGCGGCTTGGCAGGTTTGACACATCGGTTATCTCGATGTGCAGGTTGCATCACGATGTTTTCCTTCACCGTTATTAGCACGTGGTAATTGTAACAATATGCACATTAGATCAGAAAACTGACTAAGTGGTGCATGCGTTCCGGCTAGGATCGAACCCGCGCCCTTTGAGTTTGGGACGCGTGCACTAGCCATTACGCTACCACGACTTATTATAAACAGTTTGGTTCACTTGAATTCGCATTTAATTAAGAATAGATTTGTTAGGGATTTATATATAGTATAGTTTTATTTGTAAGTGAATTAACTATACTATTAGTTAGTATTTTTAATACTAATTAATAGAAATTAAATTACATAATTAAAAAAAAGAATAATAAATACTAACTTACTTACGTATTAAATATAATTTTTAGGTGTGCGGATTGGCACTTAAATATTGCTTAATAATTAGGCCAGCAAATAAATTAGTTAAAACTCCCCGTACAGTGTTTTACAGATGCTGCGGCCTACTTTAAGCAACTTTAATATTATGATATTACTATAAATAACGCTCACGAATACTTTGCTATTGAGTTGCTATTACATCGCTATGAGTTTTAACTAAGTTGAACCCAAGGATCAGTATCCAAGCTCAACTAGTATAAGAATAAATCCCTGAAAGCAACAAGGTGTATTTTCTTCATCCTACTACAAGAAAGCACCACCACTCCACTACTTCCAGTATCCATCACTAAAAGCAAGAGTAAACGTACAAACTGTACACTCACCGGTCGCCCCGTACTTGATTTTGAAGATTCTAATTTTGACCGGTGGCACCATTGTCAACTGTCATTCCGTCGGTTAGGACATTAGGATATTGCAATGGGTTGCTATTTTAATATATATCGAAGAGTGAAAGGCTATTTGTTTCTAGCTAAATTTTGTGACAGATAACATGATAGGTCTTTTTACCTCAATTTAGTAAATATTTTGAACCTGGTCTCTGAACAAAATATATATTAACACACAATAAATGAAAACAATTACTATAACACAACACAAGAAACAGATCCCTTTGTAATAATATATCATAATTAATTTAGCGTGTAAGAAGCAATATTAAAAAGTTGTACCTAGATACGGACCTAGAGTCTACAGGACAAATAAATAAAATTGAAAAAAAAAATATAAATTATTTTATTGTAAATATGCTACTTTTTACATTGTTCTTGAAGATTTTTTGGGTTATTTCCAAAAAAAATTAAAACTTCTCAGGACACATTTTTAAAATGTCACATGATATAAACATTTTTTATCTCTCCATATAGTTTGATAAGATTTAATTGGTTTTTCGACCATGTCAGTAGTAATCGAAATTATGCGTCAAGAAAAAAACCCAAAGAATATTGCAGTATTACGTCAGTAAAAAATTATAAGGCCGTTATAACACGACACAAAACAAATAATTTCAGCTATATCCAACTATAGGCGTTGTACCCTAATAAATCGAAGGCCATTGCGTGTTACAATAATATTAAATGTAACACCTCCCAGAGACATTTGTTTTCGTTGCCACCAATTCTTAGTAAAGATAGAAGACAGACACGCCAACCGATGGAATGTTAATAGAGAAATACGACCTCTTGATTAGTAAACAAAACTTCGTTATCAGTGAGTCTAATCTATTGCGAAATCTATTGCGATCACGCGCTTTTAAGGTACCTTTAGAAAGACATTATTTACATATTCATTTCCTTAAATTTTCATTATATTTCCTGTGAAGATGCATTAGTTACCTAATTATCAGAGTCAGAAAATAATTTTGACTCTTTGATAAGAGTCAAAATTATTTTCAGTTCGAACACATTACCTTCAGTAGCTTTTGCATTAAAAGACTTCTTATTTGAAAATTACAAATATAACTAAAAGATAATTTACTAAGGGCCTATTTCACAAAGTCCAAATAAAGTTCCCAATAAGCTACTTGCAACTTATTTACCGAATAAAGACAACATTTGCGTTTCACATTTGACAAATAGCACTAACTGGCAAATAAAGTACCCTGTAAACTATATGTCAGATCAAGTGGCCGATAGCAATTCTATTTAGTCGACTGCCATAAGATCTGGTTGACAGCTATGATTCGAATAATTACTGTTGAAAATTTTATTTTTTTGTGAATGTATACTTGTAAAATGGAAATATTTGATACCATTGAAGACGAATTAGATGATTCTATGTATCGTTTAATTGGACCGCGAAGGAATCCTGTGTTTCGACAGCATATGCAAGCATTGGATGTACGGATTTTAGGATAAGATTTTCACTTAATAAAGATGCTGTAGGTTATGTAAATTTATTATTTATAATTGAATATAATGTAACTAAACAAAGTCTGAAATTACACCAATACTGCAAACATTCGTTTATGTTGCAACTTTCATGTTTGTTCATTTGAGAACGACGTTCCGTTCACAATAAAACAAAAAATAATGTATAAGTTGTTTTGATCTACATTGATCTATATTAAGGGATGACATATTTCAAGCTGTATTTATATAGAATGTATATTTATTTTTTATAAAATGTACACTAAAATGATTAAAACATATTTTCAGGTGTATTTACAACACAGAATGTATTTCCTAATACATGTATTTAGTAAAACGGAACTACAAAATGCGACGTTGCCAAACCTACCTACTAGTAATTGGCAAATAGCTATGTGCCAAATAAAATTATAGGTAAGATGATGGTGAAACGCAATCAGGACTAATCAGAAATTTTTGTGTCTCATAATTATTTGTTAAATAGCTATTGGATACTTTACTTGTACATTGTGAAACAGACCCTAAGTATAAATTTACTGTAAATGAAACTAAAATATATATACAACCGTCAGTTGGGAACGTTCTTGAAACGCTGGCGGCATTAATTGTGGATTTTACTTTTTAATATCAATTTAATTTGTGTATAATATAAAACAAACGTAAACAAACATTACCATTCAACTTTCCGCCAAAAACCCTAGATGTAATATTTATGGTGTTTCTTTAATTATTGGTCTATATAATAATTATGGTAAGTATAAAAATAAATAAAAATACATACATACATACACAACTTCACGCCAGTTCCCTTGCGGGGTAGGCACGAACAACAGAGCGCCATTTAGGCGCTATTTAAATAAAAATTGGTTCGGGCATGTGGAAAGAATGCATGATGAAAGAATGACTAAACAGATATACAATGCAAAAGTGGATGGATGCAGAAGTCGTGGAAGGCCACGACACACCTTCCATGATCAAATTGATCGTGTACTAGCAGAAGGTGATGTCAGGAGCCTTAAGAACAGACGAGCTTGCATGACAAGAGTTATGAATGTCAAAGAGGCAAGTGAGGTGTGTAAGAATAAGCCTAAATGGCACTCTGTTGTTCGTGCCTACCCCGCAAGGGAACTAGCGTGAAGTTATGTATGTATGTATGTATGTATTAAATAAAAATAGGTATGTCAATATCTTTTGCCGCGTATTCGCAAACTTAGCTTTAATAACATAACACAAAATTGCTTCGAAACAGTCTGCGATTAATGTTTATTTGTACTAAATACGAATGAGAGATAGTAATCTTGCTTGTAACCAATACAAATAAAACATTCAATTAACATGTCGATGCATTTATTTACATACTTAAGTGTATTCGATGTTTGATTATTGTTTACTAGATAGAATATCAAACTCATATTCCTTTGGTTTAAGATTGACTCAAGTAAGTATTGTGAGTATATGTCTAATATAGATACAAACATGTTTACTTAAATGTAATGTAATATATATAAGGCAATTTATTTGTAAATTCTTTTAATGTAAAAATCCAAGAATTAAATCATACAAAGATAATAAAAAGCAAGTCTTTTTTAAGTTTTATAAAAAGCAATTATTTACTCGTAACTCGGTTAAAAAAATGATGGAATAAAATGTTATGTAGTGTCTATGTAACATTAAGTAATGTTTGAGTCGCTTGCAATAAGCACCAAATGACTGCGCGTCAATTTTTCCAATAAAATCAGACATACTATACTATTCTGCAACATTCTGCATGACGGTGGTGATAAATAAACACATTTAATTGAAACGCATGAGAATGTCAGTTTTTATCAATCTGACCATAGACCTGCGACGTGGTACATTTAAGCTGGAATCACTATTGCGATTAGAGCTCGCTAGGCTGGCCCGATCGGTATAATACGCTCTCTCAAAACAACGGCGTGAAACGTATTTTATACGAGGAGCGAGAGTTCCGCTAGCCCACTTCCCTTTCTGCCTATCTCCCATCCCCTCTATTCCGTTACTTCTGTCTGATTTCCCCAACTCACCCCCCTTAGACGGGCGGGCTGCGGGCAACGAGATCAACGAGTGCACGCTCAGCGTTCATCGTTCACAATCTGGTTTAAACCTGTACGCGACACCCCGCTCGACACACATCTCGGCTGGCACTAGGGACACTCGTCGTCGTTTAGATACATTTAAATTAGTTTATCTACGGTCTTAGTGCATGCCCGAACCGAGCATGCAGTGGAGTGGGGCGTGCAGCGTTCCTATACAAGACACCTTTTTTTTTTGACCAGGGGAAATCCTTTTGAGGACTAAGCCGCGACAGACACAGAAGTCTGGGGGATAATTCGCAACCCGTGAGTGTGAGATTCGCCAGATCGGGGGTAGCACTAGCGTGCCCAATCAGATCTGGTGCCACGCTATTGCCACTCCCCAGTTAGGGATACCCACTAAAACCCCTGGATATTCTGTCCTACGCCTTATGCCAGGGCTACGGGACAGCGGGATTCCCAACTCCGCGTGCCCTGGCAGGCGTGGGCCTCTCTCACTAGGCCTCTTCCAATATTGGGGGAGCTTCTCCTCCGGCGTCTTCCAGGTCTATTCCAGGCGTGGGGCGGTCTGTAACGCGCCTCACGGGAAGAGAGATGAACGCGCGCGGAACAGTCGTGCTCTCATCTCGATGGCATGTGCGGGTGAGTGAGAACCCCTATACCCCAAGGGGCTCCACCCACGCCGCCCGCTTACGGCGGCCGACGGTATTATTATTCGATATCCGACCTCCGGCGCCGGCGCGTCCTCCTTTGGCGGGAGCGGAGCAAGGAGGTCCGCTCACTCTCCCGCTCCGCCTCCACCTTCGCAAAAATGACTTGCTCGCAGAAGGAGGAGACGGCGTCCCATCCGGTGTGGCTCCCGACCATGGTACGTACCACGGCCGGGAGCGAAGTGTCAGATCCGGTATGGGCGACGAGCTCCCGGCGCTACTCCGTCCAGGCTGGACACTCCTGGAGTGTGTGCAGCGCCGTGTCCTCGTCGCCCGTGTCACAATGACAAAAATGGCATCCTGACATAGCCTCACGGTCAAGACGACACAGGTACCTCCCGAAGCAACCGTGCCCCGTGAGGACCTGTGTCAGCCTGAACGTCAGAGTGTAGTGACTTAGTCCAAGCCATTCTTGCAGGATGGGCCTCACCGCCTCGATGGTGATGGGGCCCGCGCTGGGGTAACTTAGACGTCATTTTTGGCCGCCAGGTGATTCGCCCGTACTGGGGCCATCAACCATCCAGGGGCCATCGTTTTTGGCATGTGGCATTGGGCCCCCCGATATTGGGGAGCAAGCAATAACCACAGTTCATTAGCTGGATTATATGCTTGTTTGTTTGCTTCGCAATAAAACAATACCTCTTAGCCTTAAAAATTTCGGATGTATGCTTTTAGGACCTACATATATGTTTTAGTGTGTTTTTAAAAATGTTCACAAAAAAACCATTTGAAATAGAAAATATTGTCAACTTGAACTATGTAATTATGATGACGTAAACAGTTCAAACGATTCGTGCAAATGCCTTCATTTAAAGAAGATACTAATATGAAATTCCTTTGATGTATTGATTCCATTCAAATATAGGGCTTTTAAATTTCAAAGGCATTCCTCTCAATTAACGGTGCATCTCAGTCGACGAGAGTTCGATTACGTATACCAAAACCGATGCTAAATCCCAATTAGTTGCGTCAATCTTGACTCGAATTGAAACCGATATTCAGTTTATTGGAGATCTATGGAATGGGTTCGAAATGTAATGTCTAAACTGTAGCTATGATGCATTCAGCTATTTGCATTTTCTGTGACTATGATTTTGACATTTCCAGTTCAAGATAAAGTTTTGGTCTAAAAATGGTTACGTAGTTGTGGCGTTTGGGATCGAAACCCTACGTCTATGATAAGATTTGGATGCTCTAAAAGTTTATCGAGGCATCCTTAAACGCTTGGTAAACGTCTTACGTAACTAAATGGCTGGCCTTTGTTTTGGCCAAAGAATTAGCACAGCTATTCAATGTGGTAACACTTCCATCCTTTGGCAATATTTCCAAGAATTGACTGTATTTAGGGCTAATTTTTTATCTGTAGTTTCTGAAGACCACGGGCCATTAAAATGGACCGGACTTTGGAGGGCGTGCGTGGAGCAATGGGAAGGCCAACACGTAGAGGCCCTCTTGACAATTTTAATGTAAATGTGGCGTGACACTGACCGGCGATTATCCCTGTCTATACCATATAAAAATTCACCCAAGGGCAAGCTCCGATCAGTGTTGGACTATCGTAGGTAATGAGGTCAAAACGTACCGAGCTATTGAAATAAACTTTTAGTGGAACTAGAGGTCTGAACTATGGGGACTATGACGTCTGCCTGTCGCAATGTTCGGCAACATGGAAAAATGTGCAGATGGTGACCCGCCACTCTCTGCATGGGCCCTAAAAAAATGCGGTATAACATTGACGAGAGGCAACATGGGTGTGAGTGACTAAGGGGTATGGACAGGCGGACAGCAGGTTCACCGAAATTTAACTGTAGTTTTATTGTTAGTATTATCTGTTTTTTAATATAGTTTATATTCATATTATTTGTTTTTACAATCGTTTTTTTTTAATTTATGGCCTAGTCACAAGACTGAAACTAAGTATTTATCAAAATATTCTAAAAAATACGTGTTCGGTCCTTGCCTAGTATAATGTAGGTAGAATATCGCTCCATCAATTTTACTGTCTACCCTCTTTCTGAGTGAGGCGACGGCCAATGCACGGAGGGTCAAGGCAGGCATATTTTCAACACTTACTGTCAACGTTTTGACAAAGAGAGATCGCGCCGTACGTTTTTTAATTTAAACATACTGTTAATTACTGGCCGTGCTAAGAACTTAATGTGAAATACTGGTCAAAAGAAATGATCACTTCATAGTGAAGTTGGTGCCGTGCAGTATTATTCTGTGTGCTGCAACCTGAACCAAGCCAGGAGAGGGCGGATCTCAAGGTTGCTGAAGCTCCTGCTTTTCTAGTGCAAGGATCGGGTTCATATCTCTCCCAATACAGTCCATAACTGTCGAACCATATTATCCGTGGCTACAGCTCCGCACAATACGCCGCCGTTTTGAATGATAATAGAAGATAATAATAAATGAAATATGTGTAGACTGACGGAAAAAGACAGATGGACATACGGATATGATTTTTTTCAATAAATCGGCTGATAAACTCACATAAAATAAAATAATAAAATAAAATAAAATAAAATAATAAAATAAAATAAAATAATGTAAAACAATATCCTCTAGGTAAGCAAAATACAGTAATGTTATGGGTAATACATAACAGACAATTCTGGCGTCGATTCCAGACATCCAGATGATAGTGTGGACAAAGAAAAGTTCCTTAACATAATGTACAGTGGTGGTATGAAAAGGTTTTCTAGTTTTCAAATTGATTAATTTAACGTTCCGCGAGCAAATGCTACCTTTTCAAACTAAGTCATAGAACAAACTGTTCTATACACAATTATGTTTAACTGTTTCACAATAAAGTTTAAAATTACTTAGATCAAAGTTGTTTTATTTTCTATCTTGTCTATGAAGATTGTTTAGAGATGTAAAACTTTTTTATTGGTTTTAATATTTATGATAAGCGTAGAGATTATAACCTCTTTTTCTCATGATTGAAACAATTTTTAATCTCAGTGGCAGTCATTGTCGACATTGCATTTTTCTTTTTTCACGTTTCCACATTTTATAAACATAACAAAATGTAGCATTTATTAAATGTTGGCAGTACTGTTTCTTGTACTCGAGCAAGCAAAAGTCGACTTTAAGGTGACGAACTTTTTTTATACCGCGACTGTACCTACCATGCCGGGAATTGAACTCGTCCTGGGTTCAACTCCTTTCACGCGACTGCAAAGGCTGTCTACATTTTATAACGGTTCTATTTCTGTCTAAATTGCTATGGAACGCTAAAAAGTATTTGAAAAAGTTATAATAATAAAAGTAGCTTCCGATCCACGCAACTGATAGCAATAATCTTATTTACCCTGTACTTTATGGGAAGGAACCCTTTGAACTTTGAAAATACAGTTCACTGCGTATGACAGGCGCACAAAAAACAATTCAAGGGCCTATTATTTCTACACTTTTATTTACAAAATAGCAAGTAATTCTGAAATATTATTAACTTGTGAATTAATTTTATGTAAAACCTCGGATTCATCGAATAAACCTTTTAAACAGCCCATTAAAAATATCCTGGATATCATCCACGTTAGCTTTATTGTGAGAATTTGAAAATAATCTGGTTTAACGAAAACATTATATGCGTTGTTTGGGACGCTATAGCCCAATGGAAATATGCTGGCTCTGTAAGTGTAGACTGTATGGGAAAGATATAATCTAGAACCTTCCACTCGAAAAGCAAAAGATCCACCAACCTAGAGAGCCGCCCTCTCCTGGGTCGGTTCAGGTTGTACACAGGAACAGCACACGGCACTGAATTTCATTTTAGAGCTAATACTTCGTCCTAAGATTTAAGTGTGATAAAAACCCTTGGCATGGCTTATAATAACAATAAGTTAATAAATGTTATCCAAAAAAAGTATGAGCGGACGGAACGGTGTGGTCTTGTTAAAACGTGGACGGTAAGTAGCGTCGAAAATGGTTGCCTTTACCCTACTCTGCGTTAGCCATCACCTCATACAGACAGAGGGTAAACAGCAAAATTGATGGAGCGATGTTCTACCTACTTCACAAGGCAAGGACCGAACACATTGAAACGAATTAATATGGAAAATAAGTTGATGAGGAAAAATTTAAATTAAGTAAAAAGTATCTTGAACCTTGGTCTTGGAGTGGACTTGGTTCTGTTCTTGCAACCACAAAGGCGAGAGAGTTTTACTGGTGGGTGAACGTGTTCATGCACATTGCGATAGTGCGCATGTTTAATAGGCCGGTCACACGGCCTAATGCAGTTCTTTTTGTAGATTGGGATGACGAACATGACAAGTATCAAAATAAAGTGAAATTGTGTCCTATGTCTTACAACTAGCAGTATAATCAAGACGTGTCAATTTCACAAAGCGATTCTTAAAGGCGACCTTTTTAGGTCCTCGGTTACGAGCGTGCCCGCCTATCATACCTATTTTTAATTCTACGCACAAACAGATATGTATGTGTTCACCAAGTAAAGCTTACTCGCCTACGTGAATTGCAAGAACTATAGACGCGGATGCTTTAGCCATTGTGTTATTTATCACGATATACAAAGTAAAATCCATTGTATATTGGGATTCCATATTACGGAGAATATCGGGTTGGTCTCAGTTCGAAAATAAATCAGCGATGTGAGAGCCAGATTTCCAAAGTTTGTGATTTATCATAATCCGTATTTCCATTTGTTGAACGGGTAGTCCATTTTTCTACGTCACACACACGGCAATGGTGCGTGTTTAGCAGAAAAAAATAAAGTCGTTTCGAGCTTTTGGAGGCTTGCTTACGCACCGGTAAAGTGCTGAGCAAAATCTATCAAATATTGTACCAAATATTAAAAGAAGTGCTAGTTTCATTTCTTTAACTATCATATTATTATAAGTTAGTCTTGGAAAAAGAATACACGATATGAGATCCCTAATCATAAATTATTGTTTTGTTTAAAGACTGCTGTTTTCTTGTCTGCAAGCATGTCTCGAGTGTTGAAACGACTCAATAGATCACAATGAATTTTTTTACTTTAGGAGATTAGACAGGAAATATTATTTTAAATTTACGACATCTTGTAAAGTGCAGAAGACATAAGTACAAAAGAAGCCGCAATATATAGCCGCAATTGTGTAATTATACATTATATAAAACTTGGAATGTATACATGGATAGACTTACAATATACGTAGCAGCTTAAAGGAAGTTAGTATAAACAGTAAAACAACCGGAAAACGCGAAAAGCAAGATACGACATCACGTCCCTGACATAGATGTCATAATAAAAGAGCAGCCACTTAAATTACAAAGCGTATAAAATATGCGTTACCTTCGGGAAATCTTCTCTCTACAAAGATGTAGTCGCCTCATAAAACCATCTAGTAACGAAGCCCCGTAGAGAATACGAGTCGTGCTTGTTCTTCATTCCTTAAAAACACAATCTACATAGTTGTAATCTACTACTGTTATTCCGATTGAAACGTTCTCTGGATTTATTTTATCGATAAATACTTAATTATATACTGATTTTAAAATGTGATAAAGTTTTTATTAAAAAAACGTTAAATACGTATTACCTACTTACTTACTCGGTATCTCTGAATTCGCATGTAATTTTACCAATTCCAAAACCATCATAAATCAAACGTTTAAAACAACCAGATCATCTGTTATCCAAACAAAATACATACATACATAACTTCACGCCAGTTCCCTTGCGGGGTAGGCACGAACAACAGAGCGCCATTCAGGCTTATTCTTACACACCTCCCTTGCTTCTTTGATATTCATAGCTCTTGTCATGCACTGTTCTTGACCTTTAACTAGTGACGTGACAAAGTTATAACACTATAAGGGACATGACGTCTGACAGGCTACTACTTTCAGTAATTTTTTTTGAAAATTTTTATTTCGATTAATTAAAATTGAGTTGTTATTCAACTATTGGAATATATTAAAACAAATGTAAATAAACTCAATCACTTTTTATAATTACTTAGAAAAAAAAACAAAATAATGGTACTTTTTAGCCTTATTTGACATAAGACCCTTTCGTTAGCATTTTAATAGTCCTTCCATAAATAATATCAAAAAAGTATCACTTTTTACTTACAATCTAATCAACAAAAATACAGAAAAACATAAAAGCTACATCTGAAAACAAAAAATAAAAATTCTGACAACTACTCAATTTGGCACAAATCATTGGCAATTTTTGCACAAAGGGCGAGAACATTGCAAACAAACGGGATTGCAACACCCGACACACGTGTACACTGTCATTCTGTGTAGTTTAGGAGGGCAAATACTGCATGCCCTTCGCTTGCCTTGGCTAGTTTCTGGAATTTGGGCATCTTCTTCAATCATATCGTCACCCAGAATTGGCTTTATCACTAGCCGCAACTCCCTTGGTGATTGGCTGTACACAACACGCCTTTGCATTTGGGGTAGTACTAACGAACGGGCTAGCGTTTTCTGCCATTTTGGACTAAAAATCAGAAATTATTCCGAAAAAATATTTGAATGACAACTAGGGACATGTAGCCTCACAGGCGTTGGCCGATTTTATATTTAGTATTACGAACGTATTAAACAACTGATGACACGACTACCTGCTACAGCGGTCGTTTTACCACTCAAACAAAAGGTACTGAGACGCAGGGTCGCGGCAAGCGGGGGTAGGTGGTCAATTCTAAGAATTTTCAAAACGCCCGACGCTTGTAGACTACATGTCACTAGTTAAAGGTTAAGGTTCCTGACATCACCTTCTGCTATTACACGACCAATTTGATCAAACAAAGTATAAATACAAATTTAATTTGAGTTCACTGAACTGGATAAATAGCTGGAAGAAGCTAAATTTTAATGTTTTTAAAATATATACATTAATAAAGGAGATTCTTAATAGTTAAATCCAGAAGGGACCAAGTTTTTTTTTTATTATTACTGTCTACTTTTTTTTATCAATGGTTGCTTACTTTGACTGAAAGTCAAATACAACCCCTTAATGTTATTTATGTAAACATCAATTGCAGATAAAGATCTAGAGAGAGACCACTACCTATTCTGCGTTTTGTTAGTAATAAACGAATGGATAGGAACATACAATAATATAATCATAATATCTATATTTAGTCATAAGCACAACAAACGGCTTGTAACCAAAACTATAAACTTGACAGGCATACAAATTTTTATTCGTATGCCAGTCAAAGCGAAACATGTAACTTGAGACTTAGCATAACATCTGCAATAATGTTCTTGTTTCAAACAAATAAATTACTTTGACTTTGACTACAAAAACCGACATTATTGTGGCTGAGAGAAAGTTTCTTAGAACGATTTTTGGGTTTAGTGAAAACAGGAGATGTTACCTTGAGAGTTCGAACTAATTTGGACGTAATAAAAAACATAGAAATAAAAACAACCCTACCAAAACAAAGTACTGAAAGGTATTGTAAATGCACTATGGTACGTTAGATCGTGCGACCTCCTTCGGGACCTGAAAGTGGAGTTTATCACCGGAATTATTAAAAAGTACGCGGAAGCCCACGAGCAACGGCTTCATCATCATGTAAATGTCGAGGCAATCCAGCTCCTAGACGACAAGGATATAGTGAGAAGGCTTAAAAGGACAAAACCGTTTGAACTAACCTCCTTAATAAAGAATACATGAACAAAGTGTCATCGCCTTAATAGAGATAATAAGAAAGTGCTAATGGACACTTTCTGACCGTGAATACTTTTATTTAATTTAGGATATATTTAAATTACTTATTAGTCTTTGTAGATTAGATGGTAATATTAATATGGTATTTTGAAATACATGAAAAAATAAGTAAAAATAGGAAATGTTACCTTAAAAGTTTAAAAACTAACTTGGACATAATAAAATACAAAAAACAAAATAAAACCAAACTAAGAAACAGAGTTTTTGTAAGAATCCTATTAATCATTTTATCTTTTACTGGAGAACAATAAAAGCGTTCTTAATCAACTAATTATAAAAGGTAAGGGCCCGTTAAAACAAACTTAACAAACGTCATGAATAATATCACCAGCTGTTTATTGCATAAATTTATTGCCCAACTTTCTGCCTCAAAAACTCTTAACTGAAAGCATAAACAAGGGATTATGGCTCGAATAAAATAATTAATTTCTCTTGTGAGTTAATTCAACCCAAAAAATGGATTAAACGCTTTTGGTTTAAATCGTGCAAAACATAAATAATGCAGACAATGCTAACAGATTTTGTTATATAAATCCTTGTATGCCTTTACTTAGCTTGTACATAATATGTGTATCTCGTGTTTTGCACGAGGAATTTTTTTATAAACATAATAAATAACTCTTGAGAGCAGGCTATCCAACTTTGAAATGCGATGCTTGTTACAGTCAGAGAGGCTAAAACATTACTCACGTTTAGGTACTGAGAAGTTATTTACTGAGAAGGCATTTTATTTAAATAACTATATTTAATATTATAACTGCGATAGCAACTCTTGTCTGTTACACTTTCACAAACAAACAGAGAACCGATAATGGACACAGAATAAATTTTACCCCCGAAAAAAGGAACGTTTGCGAGATAAAACTGAGTAAATTGTTCGGGAGAGAAATAGCACCTAGATAAAAAAAATGAAATGTTATCAATGTTAAACAAAGTATAGTCTTCTACACTGGACAAGCAAAGGCATACTCAAACTAAACTCTTAGGTTATCTGGTGGATGTAGTTGGTGCAGGAAATGAGGCCGGATCTGTGAATATAATAAATATTACCTGAATGTCCAAATAGATTTATTCAAGCATCTTATTTGTTGTATTGAAATCAACTATAAAATTATTACTACTTTAAAATGAAACCTACACTATATATTTCCGCAGTAGGGAACAGGAAAACAACGAGGATAATGACTTGTGTGAGTATGTAATAGTAGATTCTAACAATCTACGAGATGCGAAAGTGTCGCTCATTTAGGTATGAAATGGTTTGGCACACGAGCGTATCGAGAACGCTACGACCTAAATAGGACTTTTAACCCAAGGTTAACAAACAACCTGTTTTTCATTTCGAATATAAGGAAAGTAAATAAAAGCTGATTAATTAAACAAACAACACTTCTCTAATGGAATCAGGCGTTAAATCCATATCTAAATCTCATGAACTCATTTCATAAATACGTCACATATGAAACGTGAAGTAAGTTTCTTTGTTTGTGGCATCCTACTAGCCAGTATTTTTTTTTGCCACTAGTAAATATTTATCTCAAAATGTAAATTGAATGATAATGTAGTGAAAAGTAATTTATAAGTATAGTGATGTAAGAAAGTGTTGACATTTTTTATTTCAATTTATGCCGCGATTTTACAGTGGCTGTAAAAAAAGTTAGGACATGAGTCGCATGTGATTTTATCTGTGGTTCGCATAGTTTTTAATTTTTTGAGGTTTTTTTTTGCGGGAACTGAAATGGGACGTTGTGCTGTGCAGTTTTATTTTCTAAAAATGTGTAAAATTACTCTAAAATGGACAATAATTGTAGGATATTGATTTATTATTATGTGTTTTTTTGAGAAATGTGAACTGTATAGGCAATTGTGGCCTTTCGAGTTTTCAGAAGAACTCCGTTGAATGGTGTGGATTGTAGCCTACAATACAACTGCGCCTGGCTTAAAGACCTAGTTGCCGAGCTATAAACTTAAAAAAAAAATGTTTGACAGGAGTGATAATGGTTGCCCAGGGACGAAAAGTACTGTTTTCATCCCTATGATCAGACAACTCTAAGCGTACTTTCATAATATGAGAAATGAATACACTTTTTTACCACTGATACTTTTACCCTACGCCCCCGTCGTTGTCTGTTTTATGCGGAAGTCAAAGGACGGACAGCGCAAGCTCGATTACGTGTTTACATACTGAAGGCTTAATGCGAGTGTAACATAATATTACATATACTTAAAAATAAATATTAAAAATTAAAATAAATATCACATTAAAATAATAAAAGCAAGCGTCGCCGAGCAAAGACAAAGTGTTTTATAATGATCGTAAGCAACTGGTCGGGCGGCCCGCAGGCCGCGCGTTTTGACAGCACATCGATGCTCGGTGGGGTCATTTCGTCGCAAAATTCAGAACCACCAACACGTTAATATCCGTATAGTTTAATCTTAACATTTATTAAGATTATCATTGTTTAAATTACACATATTTAGTGTTTTATAACCCACGTTTTGGGTAAGTGTTGAATCCTATAATATAAGCTTGTTAATAGTAGTTTTTCACCTACGAATGCTTTGTGTTTGCTAAATGTCACCTCATTAATTCGTGCATGTGGGTATGTTCACTTTTATTTATTTTTCATACATTTTAATTTATCTTGTTTCCAGTCATATTCATATTGTTAAAGCCCTAATCTAATTTCATTAATTTCAAAATCATATTATATATTTCAAATCTTCTGTAACTCCATCTGTCTACCGCTTGGCCACCTCACGAACTATGGTCTTTCGCCCTGTTTTGTTGTCTTGCCGAGGTGGCCGACTTTTGGAAGCGCTTAGTTTATTATAATAACACGCTGGACGTATGTATATTCCAGGTTTTTTTAATCTTTATTTTGGACTTTGGGATGTGGTGTACCCACCTACTCTTTGCGCCAGCGACGTTATTGCCGGCGAAGGAGGAGTCTTAATAGCACCGCCGGCACCACCCCTGGACCTGCGGACACTTCAGGGCAGTACCACCACAAAAAGCTTAACGACAGCCAAGGCAAAACTCACCCCGCTCTCTCATATTTTTTTATATAATATATCGTATTATTGTATAGTCGTATTATTATACTACCCGCTACACGAGTTTTTTACTACTAGATCTCGTTCTATAAACCTATATCGTGCCATAAAAAAATTCGTTAACTTGAACGCGATCAAGTAGTAAAAAAACTAGCACTAAGCACTTAGCTCTCGAGCTTACTTGCCGCAGAGCGCGTGGGGAATAATTACAACATTCTATTACAATGAATTGGTATCATCCACCATAAAGGTGATTATTCTTTTTTCTAATTTGGTTGAAAGGCTTAGAACTAAAATGATACGGCGATATTCGATGTCACTAAATGGTTCAATTTTATGATTATACGACTTTGGTTGATGCACCCGCATTGAAAGACAGAAATTAATTATCTAATATAGGCTCTATGGTTTCCGACGTTGCCACATAAGTATTTTAGCAATTATTAGGTATAATGACAAAGTAAGCTTGTCTTTAGATTCTAATCCGTTTTCTGCATCACTTACGTTAAATAAATAATAAGAAAATGATTTTAGCGTTAAAACCGCCTATTATTTGATCAAGAAAGTGCTGTTGTATCTGTGCATTTTTAATTTTGGTCTAAGGTTGTTCAAGTAGATATAATTATAACAAATAGATAACACTTCATAGCTCTAAATTTTTATACATCTCTGATATATATAACTACACTTGAAATGATGTGATCAATTTAATTCATAATAGCCCAAAGGGGTCCACTCACACCTCATTCGTTTGACATGATGAATATAATTTCCAGCCCGGTGGACTGACGACCTGCGCAAGATTGCCGGCAGAGGCTGGATGAGGAAGACGGGAGACCGGGATATGTGACGCGTACTTGGGGAGGCCTACGTCCAGCAGTGGACAGAGATTGACTGGAAGACAAGAAAAATATGAAAATATAATATATTTTAGCTTTTTAGCTTAAGCTATTTAAGCTTAAGTATTTAAGCTTAAGACCTGTTAGGCCTGTAGCCTATTTTAACTCAAGGCTATATCATGCCAAGTATTCCTTTTATATATCTCATCACAACAAATAAGAATTATTCATGGATAAAATATAACATGAACAAATAAAAAAATAGAGTTGCCTTAATAAAACAGGTAAATTTTTTCACTTTTAAATTCACTCAGGTTATAATTTATTCGATAGATGACTCTTATCTGATAATTAAAAAATCGGCCCTAAGTATGCAAACCTGTTACTTGATCCCTCTTTACACCCTTGAATTCAATTTGCAGGAAATTTGTTACATAAATGAAATAGGATATTACTTATCATGGAAAATATGCGAATTCTTACGAAGCATGAAAATGTAGCTTAAGCGGGCAAAATTATGAAGGAATTCCTAGTATTTATATTAAATAGACGTTTAACATTTAATATTAAAAGGAAATAGTTCTCGAAGTTAATAATTCTATTCTATAATAATTATACAAAGGCTGTTTCCAGGTGGTCACAATGCTTCAGCCCGTGAATAGCGCTTCCGGCGATATTCCGTTCTATTTCCGTTTCCGGAAATGGCCGGAAATGAATTCAAAACACCCTATAGTGGCATCCGATATCTCGTAGGATCTTTGCATAAAGCAACATTTGGGAATTGTGAAATGTCTGCTCTGGTAGCAGATATGGCATATATGGTACCTATATAAATCGACAATTTAAATTTCTAGAAAATTTAAATACTATAAAATTATTTATTCACCAAAGTTAAGTATTAAGAAGTATTTATAAGATTTTTTTTAAATTTAAGAGTACTAGTCCATATTCATTGCTGTACCGAATATTTTACACAGATATTTAAACCTGTCTGTTACATTTTCACGTCCAATTAGCTAAATGGCTCAGAATTATTTTTTCAATCAGAGCTAGAACCTGAAGAAAGATACAAGCTACCTTTTGCATCAAAAAAAATCTTGAAGGGAAATAGAGGATAAATGCAAAGTATGGGTAACCCATGCTTTTTTTAAGTTAAGGATACGAACAGTATTGAGGTTGTTGGGTAACGAAGAAATAGGTATTTCAAGGATAAAGTTTAATTATTACTTCATTCTAAAAAAAAACTAAATGACAACGGACGAAATCACGGTTACCGTCTAGTAAGGTTATATAAATAGTTGATAATTATAAGAAAAATTAAATCTCGCGTAAATTAGACATTGCAGAATGTGTTTCAATAATAATAATAGAATAAGGCAAAATACTGAAAGGGATCACATAGTAAAAAGAAATATAAACAACAAGCTCTGGTTTAATGTAAGAGATCGCTGACAGTGCAAAGTTGCTGACCGAAGTACGGAATTTATCTAAAAAATCTTTCTCAGTTCCGCTTTCCACTTTTAAAACTTGTTTACCCATAGAGGATTTACATTTTGCTTCGTTTTCCAAGAAGAGCAGTTGGGTTATGAATCGCTTTCACTAATACGAATTGATTCTCATGATGTCATCAATATATGACTAGATAAACATATTGGAAGACTGATAAATACAAGAGTATAGATAGGAAAAATAGGTTGGTAAATAGTATGAAAAATGATACGGTAGTTTGTAGTGATAAAGGAGTACGCCAAAATAGAGAAGTATAGAAGGAAAAACATTTGTGACGACACCAATTAATTGCTTGAGAAAAAGTTAAAGGACATAGATTAAGGATATCTACACCCAGGAAAAAGTAGCCTATGTCTATATATATACTTAGATATGGGCTACTTTTTCCTGGAAAAGGCAAGAATTCCCATGAGTGTATGATGATGAAACCTATAACTAAAGTGCAAAATTAAATGATATGAAATTTCCAAGTAAGAATTGCAAATAACTTTAAGTATATTTTCTTCATTTACTTTTGAACACAATTGGGTATTTCAATAATTTTTTTTACAATAAATGGAAAGATAAAATAAGTTTTATGACCAACTATTATTCTATATTTTTTTCACTAGAGATGTTTGTTTGTTATTAGTATTTAAGTAAAATTCTTTAAAATTTGTTTTACAAGGGCAATAAGAAGTTATTTGTTTGGGTCACGTGTGATTGGATGGAGGCTCGTACTGAAAATCAGCGCTGTGTCAGTTCTTGACACAGCATAATAATGAGTTACCAACCTTATTCCCGTGAGTATTATGTACATTTCTTTTTTAAATAGTTGTATATTTTACAGTTATATTTTGTGAATTTAGTATATTTTTTAGTTTTATGGGCATTCATTCGCAGCAATAAATATTTGTCTTTCTGTCTTTTTTAACTATTATTATTAAACTATATATCAAATTAAAAATATTTTTTTGAAACAGAAGTACCCAAGAACCGAGTGCGCGTGTGACATCACTATGATAATTTGTCTTAACTAGTGGTCGCCCGTGGTCGAAATTCTATCATAATAATTGTCGTCCAAGACTTCTAAAATCACAGATTTCGCCAAGGCTACACTGTTAATTTGACTTGAACAATAAACAAAAGAATATATATGCGTGTGGGTGTCAAATACATGGTAATGTGTGTAATGTTTTTTTATTAATTTAATGCAGTTTTTATGGATATTTTTTTTTAATATTAGCATTCGTCGCTTCTTCTCTATATAAACTACAAGTATGCAAAATTTCATGCTCCTCTGTTTGCGCAATTTTCGTAGAAAGTGGGACAAAGTTATTGTTTCACGTATTAATATATAGATAACTCATCGTGGCTTAGTAGCACACGCTACGTTTAAACATAGATATGGTCTTTACATTTATTACAAAAAAATATTGATCCAAATACCCAATTGTAACAAACGATAAACTTTTCTCATAACAGACTTCACATAGTTACATGAATATTTTTATCGCGAACCTTATGACATTAAAGTTTTTATTACGAAGCGCTTCGTCGGCCACCTAATCCATGCAATTTGTTTTACTGTTCTCGAGATAGAGGCATATGTCCTTAATAATACGTGATGTCATTATCTACGGATTACCCACGTGTGTACCATGTAAGTACTCGGTTTCGGCAAAACTTTTTTAATTGTCAGTTCCTTTGAGTTTGCTATTTTAGCTTACGTAATAAAAAATCGGTCAAGTGTGCATCAGACTACTCTAATTTAAAAGTTCCGTAGAGGTCATAGATGTCGAATGTTTTTGTTATTTGGCTACGGAACCCCGAATGAAAACATTTATTTGAACATACCTAATATCTTAAAATTACTTAACGTCCGTAGCGTAGTGTCCTTTTCTTCGAGATTTTAGAGATCTGATTTTTTTGTAAATTTTTCGCCTAATGATAAAAAAAAATTATACTGCAGAGTACAAATTCTCAAAACATGTTTTTTTAGGCCACATTTTAGCAACGCAAGCACGTCGCTATATCTTTATTTTTTCTTTTTTTATATTTACACTAAGATATGTCCGCGACTTCGTCCACGCTTAATTTGAAGTTCCCGTGGGATTCCCGGGGCACAAAGTACTGCAGCATTAAAAAAATAAGCTATCGTTTTAGTGAAAACTGAGTAGGAATAAGCTAATTTTTATGCACCCGAACAACTTCAGACTGCTTCTGGGAACATTCCCGCGGATTTCCCGAAATAAAAAATATCACACATTTTATTACATAAAATTTGCTATCGATGAGTGAAAAAAATCACATTAGAATTAAATTTTATTTAATCTGGTCATTTTAAATTATTCCCAGAAATATTCTCACAGAATTTCCAGGATAAAAGTAGCGCAGATTTTAAGTCTAGTAATTTGCTGTTGACAAGCGAAAACTGCATCGAAATCAGCCCAGTAGTTTTTACGTGAATCTCGATCAAACAGACAAACAGACAGCCAAAAATGAAAAAAAAATTGCATCGTAGTCTCCATTCTTTATATAGTCTATTCCAGTTGTTTTTTTTTTAATAGCTGCAATGTACACTTACGGCATGTTTAGAACTATCTAAAGTTATACTCGTAGATATCTGGTAGGTATATAATACAAAACTAGAAACTTTAATTAGTCTTCTGCTTTCACAACTACAATGTTACAGGCTCTCTTCATTCGTAATCTTCAATATAAGCGAGATTAGTTTGAAACTACCCTCTCAGGTAGATCTAAAATAACGCAATATTACGGAAACTTAAATCAATATATCTATTTACGTTCCGCTATGTATCAATGTCGATGCTTGGGGCTTTGACGTGACATGCCCGCTGGTGTAACACGTTCCATTACGTGAAATACTATGAGCAAACCCGTCTACAGATGTAATTCCTCGAGACAAGCGATGTGTTAACATGAATTAGGTTAATTTATTGAAGCAATCGACAAGCCCGAAGCCGTTACTGTAATGATTTAAGTAATTTGTAAGCCATTAAACTACACGTGATTTGTGCAAAATAAACAAATATGGTATAGAGTATTAGTTTTTGAAATAAATAATTTCTTTCACCTTTCCTAATTATTTTGGGTCAGAAGAAAATGTCTTTCCTTTCATAGTCCTTTATTATAGTTTACGGATATCCCGACTAGGTGGAGGAGCGAGGTGGACTCAAAGAAATATCTTCCAGCGAGGCTAGTGTTCTTGTTCCTAATGTGCATATTGTTACAATTACCACGTACTACCAACGATAAAGGAAAACATCATGATGAAACCTGCACATCGAGATTATCGATGTATCAAACGTGCCAAGTCGCCTTGGACAAGTGTGGCGGGTATACTGTCCGTTCCTCTAATGTAGGAGGCTTGATCCCAGTAGTGGAACGTGTATGGGCTGTTGTTATAATAGCCCGTAAATCGACTACTACTGGAACTATGTCACTCTATTGTTTTGGAAACGGTTTATCTATCACGCTTATCCAAGGGGAATTAAAGAGTTTAGTTTAGTTATTAAGCTTCACCATATTTTTAAAAACAAATATCATAGTAACATTAAAACGTCAGAATAATAACATCTTGTTGTTCACTGCAAAATTTACAATTGTATAAAATTTTAAAGTGATCTCTTCTAAATAACCTTTTTTGAGATGTAATTGAACGTCCTAGGGGATAGCAGCAGATATACGGTAGTGTTAGATTCCCGTTTAGATAATTGAATTACTGTAAGCAGTTAGTACATAGAATGAAGTAGAATAATGTAATACAATATTACAAAGTCTATTGTACAGATGGAGCTAATAGCTATTTAGAGAATACAATTTGACAACTTGGCATTGGGTAGGTACAGAGCATGTTCATTGCACACGCCAAATAGCTGCGAGGCGGACGATATTAAACCTTTGTGAATACCTAGCATATGAGCATGATATTAAAAGGTCATCTTTAGACTCCATACTCTAAAACACTTAGTTTCTTTAAGTTAAAATGAAATTCAAATCTTCTGTGTTAAAACTTATACAATTAACATTATTTGTTTGTTTTGACTATTTATATTGTTATGTATATTACCTAACAAAGAGGATGGTAATTAGTGTTGTAATTAGAATTTAATACAAAAATTTTAAAATCGAATTTTATTTAATTTTTTTTCATCGATAAGATTAAAATGTAGAATGATTATAATGTTGAGTATCTCTCATTCAGCAAGTGCACATTTAGGGTACATATATTTTTTAAGAGTCATATATAATCTCAGCTTATTGATATAATATTGTTAAAACTTGGCGCTGGCACCTTAAGATATTTACTTTAAATTTTTACATCCACCTTTTTCTGTATGATTTACTTATTTCTGTTATATCCTATTATCTAATCAAATGTATTAAGTTTTTATTCACATATATATTTTATTTTAAATTTTTTATATTTTTCTTATTAATATACAGGCCGTGTCCAACAGAACTGCCTTCTGCATCCGACGCTTCACCCAGATACCAAACGAGAGCCTTTCGAGATGACGGTCAAGGCTCTTCGTTATTAGTGACATCACTATCGGTACTGTGATCGTAGAGTCCAGACTCCACATGGCGGTAACCACGTGAACAAGATCAATGTACTTTATTTGTTTTCATTTTCAGCTTTCAAGAGTTTACTATCATGGGGAATCGCAACATCTACAATTATAGACCGATCAACTAACACAATATCAGGCTTGTTGGCGACAATAGTTCTGTCTGTGATAATTGATCGGTACAAGTAGAGCAGATATTGGCCATTGTCTAGAACTGGCTCGGGCTTGTATTGGTAATAAGGTACCTCTGACGAGACAAGTCCGTACTTAAGAGTAAGTTGCTGTTGGATGATCCTGGCTACTACTTGTGCAAGTAACCAGAAGTTGATATGTCTAAGAGACTCACCAGAGTGGTGACAAGCCCGAGATATATTAAGCGTGCGGTCCTTCAGAATGTACAGAATGTGGTTGTTGGTCTTGATAACATCGTCCATAATTGCACAGACAAACCCTTCAGTTTCCCCAAATAGGTCACCGAAACGTAGCCAGTTCACTGACGCTGGTAGGTCCACATCAGACCCTGTTAAGGCCTGATAGAACCTACCATGCAGGTGCTTGCTTTTCCATACGTCCATACGATCAGAAACATTCATTACTAACGGCCTCTGCCAGTTCCGTTTCGCTAATAATAGCGAGATGAGCCCTTTGTCAACCGATACTATATCGTAATGCATACCCACAGTCTCGCTGGTTTTGAGAAAATATTCTCTGAGATTGTACACCAAGTTTATTAAAAACACTAGAGCACTGCAGATCCTCAAAATTCTACAAATACAAACAGTAGAAATCGCATTCATCTCATAGAGACTCTAAAAATTAATATCAAAAATAAAATATTGGCATAAGCCGCCATTAATTATGTGATATAATCAATAAATAGAAACAAAGCTATAGTATCCGAGACGTCTTCAAACAAACAAAAACTTTTTAGATCAAGAGAGTCGTAATCAAGTAATTTACATTGAGTAATAACAGAATTGCATATTTTAGAAGGGGAACATTAAAATCAATTTCGATTCCATCAATATTCCATTTTCCGTTCGTTACGATGCCATACCGACAAAGAGGTTTATTGAATAAATTACCTTTCATTAAATTCTGCCCTAAAGAAAAACTAGTTTAATTGAAAATGAGGTGTGCTTTTCAGCTTGTCTCCTACGTATCTATTTAAGTAATATCAATAAATTCGGAATTTGTAATTAGGAAGTACTTGAAACGGTTTTCCCGAAAGATAATTCTGCGAACAAAATCAAACATGATCTCAAACATTTTTCAACTTCAACAGGATAACATAAATTCTGTAACATAAATTGGAATGAGAATTAATATAAATTAAAAATAAATATGTAGAAAATTCTGTTTCACTGTATATAGCCGGGTGGGAATAATTGGTCAAATTTTAAAAATCATAACGATGTTACTAAGTTTTTACTTAAATCCTGGAGCACCTGCCTACCAACCCACTCACCCCCGGGGACTACATTCAACGTCGAGCTGTTTGTTTTGTTGATGATCCCATACTCACAGATGATCTAAATACGCTTGCTTGGCCTTCGGAGAGAAGTCGTGTCTCTCTGCGTATTCTACCGACTTGCATAACGGGAAGTGTTCCGAGGAACTGTTTAGAATGTTGCCTTCGTCTTCTTTCTACCACCACACCGCTCGCCATCAGCTGGGCGTTCATCCCCACTTTCTCGAGCCGCTTCGCTCACGTACGCAATGATTCTGTAGAACGTTTCTCTTCGTACCGTGGGGATTTGGAATGAGCTTCCGGCTGAGGTTTTCCCACAGCGCTACGATATGGAGTTTTTCAAAAAGGGTGTAATAAAATTCCTTCTTCATGTCTGCTGTACTCCAGCTATAAAAAAACAGTTGTAAAAATTATGTACCGCACCTTTTTAAGCGCGAGCGTAAGCGTGAGTGTGAGTGTAAGTATGAGCATAAGTGTGAACATGAGTGTGAGCGTGAACGTGAGTGTAAGCGTCAGTGAGAGCGTGTGTGTTAACGTGAGAATGAGTGCGCGCGCGTGCGCGTTTGTTTGTGTGTGTGTGTGTGTGCGTTCTTGCGCGTGTGTTGTGAAAGTGAGTCATGCTCACGCTCGTAAGTGTGAGCTTGAGCGTTACCGTAAGCGTGAGTCAGACCGTGAGCGGGAGCGTAAGCTGAAAGTAAACGACAGTGTAAGTGTAAGAGCTACCGTAAGCGTAAGAGTCAATGTAAGCGTAAGCGTAAGTGTCATAGTAATCGTAAACTTGAGTGTGAGCGAAAGCGTCAGCGTGAGCGTAAGCTTAAACGCTCACGTTCCCACTCTCGCTTACTCTCGCACTCACGCTGACGCTCACGCTCTTGCTCATGCTCACACTCACCATCACACTCACACTCACGCTCTCACTCACACTCACGCTCACACTCACACTCACACTCACCCCCTCGCTCACACTCACACTCACCCCCTCGCTCACACTCACCCTCTCGCTCACGCACACAAACACACACACACACACAAACACACACACGCACGCACGCACATACTCACGCATGCACGCACAAACACATACACACTCTCACACACATTTAATTTGATTGTTAATACAGTACCTAGTATCACTGTGTTTAAAAGAAAGATAAGTTTTAAAAGAATGTCATCATCACAAGAAGTATAAAAAAACAACTTTTAACACATTTGAAAATTACTTTACATTTTTCGAATTTTATCTTTGGGTAAAACAAAAATATCTACAATCAGTAACATTAAAGTAGTACAATGCCGGTAACTTACTTTTTTAAAGTGAGACTACTAGTAAATAGGACATTATAGGTGTTTTATAGAAGAACGCAACAAGTGCAATTTCGACTCGTACATGACCACTTGTTTCAATTATTTTTTCTAAACAATTGAACACTGTGAACTCGTAAACATTACCATCTCGAATTTTATTACCAAACACGATTTAATCTGTTTCGAAGGCTACAAGGGCTTAGAAGTTAGAAATATGAGGTAGTTCACGCTGAAGTACCCTTTGTTGTAGCATTAGTCGGTTTTTATGGTACAGAAATGGCAATGTAGTATATTTTGTATTGATCCAGACATACGAGACATGCTGGACATACGGGAAACAATGGTTTAATAGAATTTTATGGTATTATCCAACTACGAAGTGGAGCGTGCAGGCTTTTGTTATTCATTATTGATATAAAATTGTCTGCGAACTGTAAATATTTTCCGGACTTCATTACATCGAAAAGAAAAAAGTATTTTATATATTTACTGATAGTTTTATTAAATTGCTTTTGATATTTAGTAATTTTGGACACTGCTGTCTAATGTGGATCTACAGGTATACCAATAATTTCAAATTTTTATCTGTGATTTCAAAAGAATTGTCAAAATTTAAATGAAAATGCCTAATCATAAACGACCGTTTTTTAGAATTTTTCTGTGTCTACCGGTATGCAAGCCTAAGGCACTGGCCCCTTAAAAACGCCACAGGTGGCATCCGGCATGACGCTGTACACGACCGACAATTAAAACTAATTATGAAAATGCACTACAGTGGTCTCTCTCACACGTCTGAAGCAGCGTACATAAATATATGCTGCGTGCGGCATCCAGGCCGCACCGCCTTAAACATTCTAGCGAAAAGAATCAAATTAATTAATACAATCTGTCAAGTCATACAGAGCACACGGGAAAAACTGTCACGTCTTTAGAAGTTTCCAGAGTGATTATCGGTATAACGTATATAAGACGCGGAAAGCGGTATCCAACATTGATTGACGCTAAAGACGCTGTCAGCATTTGTGACTGATCTCATAAACATAGGGGAAAGGGTAACATCGTGGAACGGACAAGCTACCCCCCACGCTTGCCCAAGGCGGATTGGCAAGCTTAACACATCGGTTATCTCGATCGGCCTCATCACTATGTTTCCTTCACCGTTAGCACGTGGGAATTGTAACAATATGCACATTAGATCAGAAAACTGTCTAAGTAAAGCCTGCTTTTTTGCCAGCATTCAAACCCGTGTCCTTTAAATTTGGGATGAGAATATGCTAAACACTACGCTACCAAGGCTTTTTGATAAACGATGAAACATAAAGTTCTAAAAACAATAGTGTATTACGAAGAAAGTCAACGGGAGTTGTCGTACTGCATTTTATATATTATTTGTGGCAACGCAAATGTCACGTGTTTCGCTGTGCTACCTCAAAGAAATATGATTTTTGATGTATTCGTCAAGAATATGGACGAACCAACTGATATATCTGAAACAAAATGAATAAATCACGTTATGTCAGTACTGTGGCGTCGATATAATGCAACTATTGGCAGTACGTTCCTCTCTTCGTCGACAAATTTATTCTCGGAATCACACATTATTTTGGGAAATATCGTCGCCGACGTCGGCCGAGCCGTACGTACGTGAGCGTAATGTAAACTGCCAAGGTTGGGCTTGCTGGCAGACATGTTTCGTCACTTTAGCTGAAAAAGCGATACAAAAATGTAGAGTTTAGTTCTCTGAGAAAGGTTTCTGAAATATTCTTAAAACTATGCTACGTTTTATAGACACCGATTAGTTTATGTTCGGAACAAATTATCCGAGCAGGAACGGAGAAAAAAATCATAATTCCTGCAGCTTGTCGAAGAAGGGGACTAGACAAACTACAACCTGGTGGTAGGACCTTTGTTTGCCCGTCTGGATTGCTACCACTGGTGTGGAGCAGGCCGCAATGACAGGCCGCAACCTTGAGTTGTATTTGAGCGTTAATGACCAGGTTTCAGGTCCCCTCTCCGAGGCAAGCAGTATACCTATTGGTAGTATGATTGCGCCGAAGAACACCTCCTTATAAATTCTCCCTCGCCATCCTCGCCATCAAGAAAATTAATAAACTTGAAATGAAGAATGCGCAAACAAGAAAGAACTCTCACATCGTGTCCGTGCTGTCACCGCAATATATAAGTATACAGTTGTAACGCGAACTAAAGAAAACCAGTTTAATTTAATTAAATAACTCTAATTTCGCCTACATCACAACGTAGTGCTATGTGAACCCCCGGAGGATGATTGCAGTGTGGCGGTGGACTGGTGGCCAGGTAAATTTCTAGGTTTCTAGGTGTTGCAAATGCCTATAAGTGACGGTAACCACTTTCCTTCCTACTCTGCCTGCTGTACTCGAGCAATAAAGTAAACGTCTAGTCATGTGCGCCAAATTCCGTTAGCAGTAATAATATCAAGAAATGTTATCTTGACATGTTAAAGAATGATTTGCATACTAACAATGTCACAGTAAATTATTTTTATGACCGTGAGAAGTGGAAGAAAAAGAAAAGAAGTGAACCTTGGACTCTTTTAGCGATTTAATGTTAGCACGCTGATGACAAACTAGCAGGAAATTATGATTATCGAACACGGGTAAAAATAAGTAACTTTGAAGATATACAATACCAGTAATGTAATTAATGTCTAATTTAAATGTCATTCTGCCACAGCGAACTCATTACTAGGAATAGAAACTAACTATAGAAGCCATCAGTAAATAAGCCTCAAGCACTTTTTTCGCTTATCAGTCGTGAAACCTTGTTTTGTAGGTACCAACTACCTTGGAAGAGGTACTTCATGCACATTTGCTTATATAGACTCTAGAACTACACATATTCCCCGTGAAAACCATATCCCATTTATGAAGTTTATAAAATATGTATACAATTACGGGTTTATTCATATTGAGTTAGAGTAAGTTTGTAGTATTCTTTAAGGATCTTAAAGTACACTACAAACTAACGCTAACTCAATATGAATAAGACCGTAAATGTTTTATGAAAGCATACAAAGTATACGAAGTTTCAAACTAGTACTTGTATGAAACTTTTTTTATAATATACACAGTTAACTAGATTATTGAATTGTGCTCATATCAAATTCGTATTCGTATAGCATGGTAATTATTCCGTCATCCAAAATTAAAAATATATGAAAACCATTTCAATAATAAGGCCGTAAAGTAAGAAGACAAATATAAACAAACTTACTTTCACTTCTAAATATATAACACTTGTAAGCTCCTTCACCTTAAGGCCCGTTTCACAATATTAAAATTCATTTATAATCAAGTGCTATGAAATAACAACTTCGAGGCTCAAGGGAAAAAGCAGATGTAAATTTTATTCATACAAAGAAGCTTTTATCCCATCCTATCCTATATTTGCTAATGAATATTACCGAGAAAGATTTTGCAACAATCTACACGAATGTCGGGGATGAAATTAAAATTTTACGAATATGTAAATTCTTGATGCCGACTCGCTTAAATTAGAATAGACGATTAACACGGCGCGCATTCAAGATGTGAACGTAATTATTTTAATATATTTTCATTTTGAATTATAAATGTAATGAACATCAAATAAGAGCTTAATTATTAATTCTATAAATGTTCTAATATGCTTCATACATAGCTATCATACCGTAAAACTTTAAGACCAGGGAAAAGTTAGGAACAATAAAAGAATGTAGACATAAAAAAGGATTCTTAATATGACCAGTCCACTACATCTTCAGTTTGCTATGATTCAAGACCTTGTTGGAAGAATCATAGTAAACTGAAAATATGGGTAAAATAAAAAAATAAAAACTAGGTCTGTTACTTTCTTTGTAAAATTCCATATTTTTCGGCAGTTTTGTTAAATTTTTTCTATATATACAAGTAGATGGTTAATCTGCTATAGGTTACTGCCATCGTCGCACATGAATATAAGTCTCGTTAGTTCATTAAATTAAGTTTCATTAAATCTTAAACATACCCAAATGTACACAAAGCAGTAAATGGTTTGAATGTAAATAGAAACATAGAGTGACTGCATAATGTTAGTGGCGGGGATCTTGACAGAGCAAACAAATTTACCTCTCGGTGAAAATATATTTGTGTGTATAGTGAGAGAGACGAAATTTATCATGCCAAAAAGGATTCCAGTACTGCAAAATCATACATCTGTAACTATATATATAAATAATAATAATATAGGAGTTTTTGGCGGTAACTGAAATGAGATATTGTGCTGTGCACTTTTATTTTTTAAAAATGTATAAAATTACTCTAAAATGAACAATAGTTGTAGGATATTGATAGTTTTTGAGTAGTAATTATGTGTTTTGTGAGAAATGTGAACTGTAAAGTCAAATGTGGCCTTTTGAGTTGTCACAAGAACTCCGTTGAATGGCACTAGCTGATAACCTACAGTTCAGCTGTGCTACACGGAGGTTTAAGAAAATAAAGAAACTACATTGAATCTAAGATCTGGCTTAAAGGCCTAGCTGCCAAGCCATAAAATCCAAAAAAAATAATAATAATAATATAGTCTCAGATCTTCAGCTTTACTACAAGTAGGTTTTTATAGCAGTACCAAAGGTGCTGCAGGTCTCGAAGAGGGAATTGAAACTCGACCACCGATGCCGGAACGCAATTCAGAGTTGTTATGCCATCAAACTCAGGTGGTAGACCAGGTGGTAGACCAGGTGGTAGCCATGCAGACGGCCATTTGCCCGTTTGGATGATACCACCACAGACGGGTAAGAGATTTGCCCTGCCTAACTGTGGGTTATTTTGTCGCTTTTTACGATAGGCCGCCTTACGCCAGTAATTTGTATTCTTCCTGCACTTCTGCAGGTATAAAAGTATCTGCAAAAACTACAGATATTCATTAGACAATGAAGATACTATGAAAAGTTTAAAATAATATAGAATTATATATTGTTACGAGTTAGCGGGACTCGAATTAAAATGCCGTTAGAATTATTATAGAGTTTATTAAAACTATACAAACACGTATAACACAAGTACAAATATAACCGAACACAACAAATCCAAACGTAATGCAGAAGGTCGTAATTCAATAAAATGCGCAAAGTCCGTCACTATTAGATTCCCGAATGTACACACGTCTGCTCCAAATCGTAGTCGTAGCCCAACTGCCTCCTCTCTTAATCAGGCCGTCGTTTTATACTTCACAAATGCGAATGTGCCCGTCCGGCAACGTCCACACAATTTCCTAGTAATCGTAATCCCCACACCTGGCTAATGATGCAGCCGCAAGCGGCCGTAAACGAGTACAATAGAACAATCGCCTGTTCTCTACAATAACTAGAAACGTATGCCAATAAATAAGCGAACAAAAGAAGACGATCATAAAAGGATTACAATCAGTTCAAATGCCGACAGGTAATAAAATGTGCTTTTACAGATTTGTATTTGCATATTTTTTAAGGTTAATAATTAATTTTGTTATGTACCCTCCTTCTTATTTCTAAACGATACAATCGGCTATTTCCTTAATTGAATAATAATGTTGTTATGTTTATATTAATTCTGTGATTAGCGCCTGTTTGGTATAGAGTAGTTTTGTAACAATGTTCATCTCTAATATGTTGTGGTAGCTGTATATAGACGGTTTTCACTACATCTTCTTTTCATGTTGGCAGACGCGATAGACTTGTACTGTGTTCTATTTATTTTATTACATGTAAAACTTTAAATATAATATATTATATAATATCGTAGGTATATAAAACAGTACCTAAAATTTTCGAACAATAATGTAACAAAATAAAACTACGTTTTAACGGTTTTAAGCGCGGTAATTTTATTTGATTTTGGTTTTTCCGACGTTTCGGCCACTTTTTTTTTTTTGAAAATATTAAATAATGTAACAAATTGTTGTCATTCGTAACCTTTTTAATTAAAATAGTTATCAATATGACTTCAATCCGCTATCGGTTGTACCAATTTGCTAAGTTATAATGTACATTTTTTGGAGCGATAGCGAGGTGTTCTAAAAAATGTCTGTCCACTGTGTAAAACCAGTGTATGAAATGTATTTAAGCCGTAATAAGGTTTTCTAAGTATAAGTATAGTGACCGATTGCTGTTCTTTTATTACCATAAACCCTTCTGAGTTATTGCAAGTATTATAAAAATTCATTTCAATACTATCAGTAATTTTCGAATAAAATAGCTTAAATATTAGAACATATACACAGATTTAAAAATATTATAAAACAGGTTCTTATCATTTAACTAAAGAACCCTAAAAATATTTTCATAAATCTTATGAATGGTTAATTTTAGGCCAATCATTATATAATTTCTGTAATAAATAACGTATAAAATAAATTATAACAAATTTAATTCCTCTATAATTTTGTAACATAAATCTGAAATTTATTTCAGCACTTAAACCAACTAATAACTTTATTAAGTTGATAAAAATCAACCGGATATGAACCAAACACACCCTCTAATTTCCAATACTGGCACAAGACCACGCTTACCTTTGTCGACACTGGAAAAAGTTATTACAGAGGGTATAAAACTGTGCAAGAATCTATTATAACTTCACAAACTTTACTTAGGTTCAGGGAAAATTACACGAACAACCTCTTTGCTATGTAAATATCGTGCTCTTCACAATGAAAAGATTGAAATAAAAAGTTTATATAAAAACATCCACCAAGTGCGTGGCAGTTCAAATACATTAACGCTTTATCGCTTTTTTCAAAATTAAGTTTAAAAAAAGTGTCTTCATAATAATATGTGATGTGTGATTGTAAATAACACTTTTCAATATCTTTATTTAACAATTGTATAAACCTTATATATCTACTTATATCATTAAAAAGAGGGATATACCTACTATTAATATATGTAGCAACTTGTTACTTATCTCAGGGTATATATATGGGAAATAACCAATGACTTTTCAAAATTATTTTTTATGCGCTGCGGTAACAACACTCCATAGGGAACTTATAGGTACATATAAATCAAACTCAACTGAGAGTGACAGCTTACGAAATATGACAATTCATAAAATAATAAGCAAAAGATCAGTTGCTATCATTAAAAATGAACATAAAAAAGATGATAAATATTTTAAATTATGCGACATAATTATGTACCGTGAAATAAACATAGAGATTTGTTTGAACAGTAACAATATAGTCGGAATCTCATCGTATCGAAATATAATACAAATGAACCGCAGCCGCAAGTTGAAAATTTATCGACCTTCGGATTAAACTTTAAAAAGGTCAAAGTCCATGGGTATTTCAGTAGATTTACCGTGCAAAGTACCAGTAATCTGATTACGCCAAACTTCATTTTATTAAAAGTTCACCATTTTGACTGAACTGTTAGCTTTTTCTTTCACAGAAATTGCGCAAAGCTCTAAAAAGCGCAGTTATAAAAGTTCAAAATAAAATTTTATGAAAGTACGAGCGTTAACATCAGCATTTTCTGTGACCTATATTAGTATTCTAATGGTGTCGCAACACGGATTAGTAGCAGTATTAGTGCCTAGTATTTGGTATTCAACGTTAGAAGACAGTTCAGCCGATTGGCGAGCGGCTAGCGAGATTAATTTGCATTCACGACCAAAACGGATCGTGAGGCTATTTCGGAGGCATCTCTCCCATTTCCCGTCTACACTCAACGTGTATAGCCAACATGGAGCCATCCGGACGTAGCTGTTTCAACTGTTTGCGTCCACTGCTCTCTACTCCCTACGGGTCCTACCTACTATCTGCATTTAGCCGATGGATTGTATTAGATTGCTATGTAGAAAATTGCTGATTAAAATACCGCCACGCTCACACTTATAAATGCCTTTTAACAACCAGTAAGGACATACAAAATATTTATATTTTTTAACACGGTTGTTAGTATTAGCACAAAATTCTGCAACTTAATTTACGGCTCTGCTTTTTTTTTTAAATAACGCAGACTAATATTTAACTACACTTTTAAAAATATGTTTCGAGTGTTCACATAACTTCTAAGCCTGTGCTCTTTTGTTTTTTGATGGTTTATAATATAAGATTATTTTTAAGGAATCCTCTTGTACATTTATTTTATTAATTTTACTTGAAAATACGTATTACTACCTATATACCTTTATTATGATTGAAACTTGGCTGTAATGTTTATCTTTCGATGGCATAAGAAATATATCTTTATTTTCTAATTCCCAATTTTGTTATTCTACCAGTACTTTTTGATAAAGCACATTTTTGAAAGGCCATAAAGATGTTTAATCTCCTTCCTAATTCGCAACGTATAATCATAACTTCCTAACCATGGAAAAATAATTACATACTACCTTCCATGTATCTAACTAAAATTATAATAAACTTGTTTGTATCGGTGCACGCTGACCAACACGTTTATACATATGCAATAGTGACGATCTCAAAACGACCGGACATCACAATTGAGTGCAACTACATATCTGTTTGATAAAACACACACCTGCCAAACAAAATAACAAATTCGTTAAACAAAAGCAATAAGTCACTGTCCTGTTCGTATTCAAAATTAATGCTTGAACGTTTTACTGGATGATAGTGGGTTCTGGACAGCAACACCCAATGCAAAATGCACACGCCACGCACATGATCCGACCAATACCTTTTTTTGTAATACGCTCCAATGGTATACCTACACAGTGTAAATTGGAAACAAATCAAATATGCATCGTTCGTCCAACCGTGAGATGGAATACTCGCATTAGCGATATATCCGAATATCAGATCTATTCCGAATCCGCTACCAGACAGAATCGACAAGTTATACCACTTTTTCTGTGCCTTTCGATTTTCTTTTAGAATTGCTTTGACAGCTTTTTACATAAATATAAATGTTGCTTTATAAATTTATGTTGTATATCTATTTATGATACCCTTTTAGGCACTATTAAACGCAAGGACTTATAAAGTATAATCTTCATCTCGGTATAATAATATCAGGATTAGTGAGGTTGTTGTCTTATGCCCATTCCTACCACGTGATGCTCATAAAAGTCTTCAATTCGATACCCATATCAATAAGAGAATTGCCAAAAAGAAAATTTTAATTAAAATTATATTTATATTTTTAGCTCTGACATCTGATTTATACTATATTTTTGACATTCTTTTATCTCTGTATTTAATATATAATTAATCAAACTATGTTTACAAATTTATATGTGTTATAATTTTTTAAATTGACATGTGTCCAAATATTTGTAGGACCACGTTTAAGTCAAATCGAGTGAGACCACTCGACTTTGTTTACCATCTTTTGTACAACTATTAATTACCTGTGTTTCTACAAATAAAGATTCATTCATTCATTCATTTATTCATCACTGCTCGTCATTAACTAGTGTTTCATCTGAACTTTCCTGATCAGGTACTTTTCTGCAGGCAACGATTCTCAATAACAACTTTTTCTCTTGCACATCTTAAGGATTCATAATAAGTTCTCAGTTATAGTATTTCCATTGCACTATATTCTTACAGTAATTGTTTTCCACCAAATGGGTCATACTCCTAAAAAAAAGTTTGAACCGTCTCAAGTTTATTGTGTCAAAATTTATTTAATTTTGTCGAAGTGAACGAAATGCACAAAATAAAGGAAAAAGTATCCGTTACATTTTGAAAATCTTTTGCTCTTCCGGAATGTAATACAAATGTTACTCATGGCATCCACCATCTTGTGAAAATGTGAAAGTGCATGTAGCTAAAACGAAAAATGTTAGAACATTTGAAGCGGGGAATGCTAGAGACATCTTCAGAAATAATCGTCTGAGCTCCTTAAAAGTGCACTTACTGTGATTGTATTCTATTTGCTTTTCTGTGGCTGCGATCTGTATAGACAGACGTCAAAGAGAATGTCTTCGAGTATATAAGTATTATCGTGTACGATGAACAGACCACTAGAAAAGTAAACAAGAATGTTCTTGTATCTAATCAAGCAAATAGGACATGTTTTGTTCCGTGAAAGTAATGCTCTTTACATAAACTCAATTTGTTCCACTATTCTCTACTTACACTGACACATTTGCAAAAATAAAGTTATGAAATAATGCGGTTTGTTTTTCATTCATCGTAATATATGAGCAAAGTGAACGACACAAATATGTTCTTACATTATGTAAATATATAAAATGAGATCAAATGAACCAGTACAATCATACTCTTAGTAATATTTGAATTAAATGGTGTAATATTTCTTTGTATCGCAAACTATATGTAGAAAAAAGTAATAATTTTACTTAAAATTTAAATTATTTTAACTAGAAAATTAGTAAAATTCATCTGAAAACGTTATGAAACGAAAGTCGTAATCTCAAAGGGCGCGAGTTCGAATACTGGCCGCAACGCATTCACCATTTAGGCAGTTTTCCGACCTAATGTGCATATTATTACGATTATCGCGTGCTAAAAATGGTGAAAGATAACATCGCGATGACACCTGCACATCGAGATAACCGATATATCAAACCTACCAAGCCGTCCTGGACAAGCATCGCGGGCATACTGTCCCCTATAGTGGGAAGCCCGAGCCCAGCAGTGGGACCTTAAGCGGCGGTTATTATATAATCTGAAATCTGTAATTATGCGTCTTATATAATTGTGAATTGTTAGCCTCTTCTGAGACATAATTGAATTTAATATTGAAATTGTCACTGCCAGCCGGCAAACTCTAAAATTCACAGATTTACATTGAGAGCCTCGACGTTGTTGTTAAGCTTCTCGATGTTAAAGCATATCTTAGAAGCACTTCAACCTCTTTAAGGGGCCGCTTTCAGTCTAATTATCTTCTTATTTGATACCTCGATGCTTTCAACGGAAATTACAGTACAATATTGGTTAATCGTTTCTATTATTCAGAACAGTCATCCAGTGGAATATTCGGAGGATTGCATCACCTAAAAACGTCCCGGCATTGAAAGTACTTTTTCTCAACTTTAGTTGTTTTAGCTGATACCAACCGCTTGTTTCTAGTTATTTGCTATAGAAGATATTTTTATTAGTGACAACCTCATCAAGTTCGAAAACCATAGCCTTTGGAGGCTAAAATGTATTGTATTTATAAAACTGGTTCAAAAAACCTTGTATCCAGAATCTCGAAATATCCTCAAAATTATAGTACGTTTAATTTGTTCTAATTCAACGAATCTATACTAATATTATAAAGAGATAAAGTATATGAGTTTGGATGTTCGGAGTAATCTCCGGTACTACTGAACCGATTTTGAAAATTCTTTCACCAGTGTAAAGCTACATTATTCTCGAGTGGCATGGGTAATATTTGATTCTGATTAATATTTTTAATGACCCCCGGTATAGTGGGCACGTAACGTAACTGATAACAGTAACGTTCCACGCAAGAATTGCATAAATCCTCGTACGAGGCACTGCGAGTGCTTTAATTAAATGTTACAAAACTTAATTTATTCTTGATATACGTGTGTGCGTACCTGTATGCGTGGGTTGTGTCTAAATGACTAGTGTCCCAGTGCCCACTAGAAGTGGGCACGGGTCAGCTAGTACTAATATAACTATGAATAAAAATATACCAATTTTATATTAAAAGCAGTCGGAATACTTGAAAACAAAGCTATCTAGACACATTCATCTAACCGCATATCGTTCGAAAACCAAATCCCGTTGAAACCAAAATTTATTGGTATTAAAGGCGATCACTTCGCTTCTACAATTCGGATGCTGATTAATGAACGAATTTAGTAAAGCTAGTGTGCGTGCGGCGAAATTGTTGGAAAGCAAATGATGTGGCAAGCGAACAGACAGCCCGGTTTCGGGCAAACTGGTCCAATGCGCTAATTTGCAATGCGACTACGGCACTTTTCATTGTACCTTGTCATGCATTGTGTGAAGCAGCAAAAGCGGTAACATTTCCGAGCATATGTTGACTTTTAAATCATCAGCTAAAAGTATATTATTCGAATAGATTATAATTTAACTATTTTATAAATGCAACTGTCATTTTTAATTTTCTTATGTTATGATTATTTGGTGATTGTAAAATCGGCCGCTAATTCGTTTGGTAAACATATGAAAATTAATGTCGTTATAACATAAAACTATAATTTTAAGAGTTCTATAGCCATTTTGGTAGATACGACGCTCTTGTAAAATATTAATGTTCATGTGTCTTCTGTCTGACGATTGTTTTAAGTGAAACTTCTATATAGACGGAGTCTTAGGATTTTTCTGTCACAAAAAAGCGTTACGGCTGCGTGGAAGAACGGCATAAATTTAGACTAGACGTAGTGAGAGGCGGCATAATGTTAGAAAAGACTATCGACGTTTTATTTGGTTCCGGACCGAATTCAGTTTTTTTGTTTGATAAAATAAAATATGTTTAAATAAAAAATGCATGAATTAAAATGTGCCTAACTTAGGTTAGTTTTAGCTTGAAGTTTTACGGGCAGATTGTTAATGTACTTGTCCAATTTGAAAACCTGCTTTTAAAACTTCAAGTTAATATTTTGTTACGATTCGTTTTTCCACTAGTCCGTTGAAGTTTCACTTCTACTATGTGTCCCAGCACACATTTCGATTTTCGCAGGTTTACTGTAAATTATGATTTGGTTAGGTTAGGTAAATTTTAATTAATGCATTTTCTATTTAAACATATTTTATTTTATCAAACAAAAAACCTGAATTCGATCCGGAACCATTAAAAACATCGACAGTCTACTCTAACATTATTTTTTTATGTAACTTCTATTTTTTTTAAACGTTGTCAGCCAAATTTTATTCATTCTAAATAAATAAAATTTGGCAGGAAAGTGTGATTTATGTACTGTTATACAAGTTCCAATGAAATTGCGGGAAAAATAAAATAAGATAGCTCTGAAATACAGACTTAGGAAGAGGACGAAGTTATTAAAGACTACGAAACACTTATTGTGTCGATTATTGTGCCACTTAGATAAAACACTTTTTTGTCGATTATTTATTTATTAAATTATAATGGTAATTTAAAATAGAATTTCTTTCATACAATTAATTTAAACCGTTTCATCATCATCATTTTAAGCGAATTTACTTATGTACAGATGTAAGTATTTTACCAAAACACCAACTATGGGCGTGCGAAAATTAGATAAAGAACAAACAATACACTTTATAGTATTGTTACAACTGAGGTTCCGAAAAAACAAATTCCACTTCTAAACTGTAAAAACACATTTTATTACCTGTCGGCATTTGAACTACTTGTAATCCTTTTATGATCGTCTTCTTTTGTTTACTTATTTTTTGGCATACATACATACATACATACATACATAACTTCACGCCAGTTCCCTTGCGGGGTAGGCACGAACAACAGAGCGCCATTTAGGCTTATTCTTACACACCTCACTTGCTTCTTTGACATTCATAACTCTTGTCATGCACGCTCGTCTGTTCTTAAGGCTCCTAACATCACCTTCTGCTAGTACACGATCAATTTGATCATGGAAAGTGTGTCGTGGCCTTCCACGACTTCTGCATCCATCCACTTTTGCATTGTATATCTGTTTATTCATTCTTTCATCATGCATTCTTTCTACATGTCCGAACCACCGGAGCATTCCTTTCCTTACCTTCACCCCGACACTCTCTTTCAGACCAACTGTCTTTCTTACTTCGGTATTACGAACGCGGTCCGCAAGCGTCACTCCGCAAATTTTGCGCAGTGCTCGCATCTCGACCGCGTTTACTCTACTTTCATGCTCTTTCTTCCATACCCAACTCTCGCTTCCATACGTGAGCGTAGGTACCAGCACCGCGTTGTGTACGGCGAGCTGGGCCTTCTGGCTGAGGTTCTTAGCGCCTAGAAGTTTACCATGCCTAGTTTGGCATACGTTTCCAGTTATTTTGAAGAACAGTTTATTGTTCTACTGTACTCGTCTACGGCCGCTTGCAGGCTGCATAATTAGCCAGGTGTTACGCGGATTATAAATACAAGCTAATTCTAGGAAATTATCTTGACGGGTATATTTTCATTTGTGCAGTATAAAACGATGGCCTGATTGATAGAGGAGGCAGTTGAGTGAGAACCACGATAAGGCGAGACGTGTGTATATTCAGGAATCTAATATTGACGTACTTTGCGCGTTTCATTGAATTGCGACCTTCTGCATTACGTTTGAATTTGTTGTGTTCAGTTATATTTGTATCTATGTTATACGTGTTTGTATGGTTCTAATAAACTCTATAATAATTCCAACGGCATTTTAATTTGAGTCCCGCAACTCGCAACAGCATGTATTGAATTTTTAATAGTCATAGAATCTGTAAAAGCTATTGCCAGAAGTCCTAGAGCACTAATAAATGATAAAATCATTTAAAATCCATTATCTATGAGATAATCGAGGCAGCGTTTCTTAATTAATCAGAAAATATAAGTTGGCGCCTTGTCACATTCGGTGTAATCAATTTTGTTAATTAAAGCGTCAGGGGCGGGTCACGCGAAGAGACGATTACGAGCCCGTCTGCTAGCTCAGTGGGCCAACCACGACATCTCGATTCACCCGTCCATCGAATTAAAATCTATAGAGAACTCGTCGTCAGCGCCAGCAGTTGAATAATACTTCGCACAAATATTACACTAAAGCTAGCGAGGATCGAAACATAAGCTCGTGGTTGCACCACAAAATTAAGTGGAGTTAATCACGAATTCGCAATGATGGATGCGAATGATCGGCAACAATCTAGGAGTGTTCTGTTGAATTTTAGGGGATGATTGTATTGGATAATTTTGTTAGTTTCGGGATGAAAAGTATATTTTAGCGATTATTGTTTTTGTATTAAGCAATTACTATTATAATAAATGATTATATCGAGACTCAAGACAGGATAAAATTGATTAAAAAGGACCTTTCGTATAACATAGTCCATCTAAAACACTGTATAATATACGAAAATAATTTAGTGCTTTCATACATACACACATACATACATACATAGATAACTTCACGCCAGTTCCTTGTGGGGTAGGAATAAAGAACAGAGCGCCATTCAGGCTTATTCTTACACACCTCACATGCTTCTTTAACATTCATAGGTCTTGTCATGCACGCTCGTCTGTTCTTAAGGCTCCTAACAGGAGCTACAGTGCTTTCATAATACACATAATATATTTTGAAAGTAAAGTGTATATTTCTTTGTTCTTTATACGCGATTTTTGGAATGAACAAATTATGATAAAATTTGATATACATCTACTTTCGAACACGGGGATGAACATGGATGTTATTATCTTAAAAATGAGAAATTTTATTTTCTTGGGCCGCTGATGCAATGAGTGTATAACGGACATTTCTGGCATCAACCTAAATGCTGAAACCAGAGTAAATTACAGAAAATTCGTTTATAAACTGTAAACTTAGAAAGCTCGCGTTTTAATCACTAGAAAACAGGGGGGCTGTTAAATAAACTAGAAGTCAAATTATATCTAACGAACATTATAAATGTACACCATAATATAGTAGATAGACAGATAGCAGTTTATTATTCACAAAAATAAACAATTACACAGATAATAATCACAACACTTTTACGGCGAAACAAATGGCGACCTTGTCGCTTAAAGCGATTTCTTCCAGAAAACCTGACTTGAGAATACTTTTAACAACTTATGTCTACATATAGTTAAGCTAAAATAAATAAGATAAAACTAAATTAAGAACACCACAATGTGTACAGTAAAAAGTTAAGAATAATAATATACATACATAATATTAGCACGCCTGTTTCTCATAAGGGTACACGATAGAGTTCGACATGAATATATATATTCCTTTCTATAAATTAGTAATTGTTTTTTACAGATTTTTTAAAATATGGCAACTGATTTAGCTTTTCTCACATCGACTTCAAAAGTAAACAGCCTTTAGTATTGACATATCGTCCGCGTCAGTACAAGACCTTGTAATAATATTTTTGAGGACATTAATTCTTCATAACAATTGTGATATACACATGTAATATGTACCTTCTGACTAAAAAAAATGTCACCGAAAATGTAGTTACAAACTCCTGCAATGACACCGCCGATATGTATGTGAAACCATAGAATTAAATCTAAATATATATCTAGTATTCCAAACTACATTACGAAGTAAAATTATTTCATGCACTCGACACAAACTCATTTCCATTCAGTGAATCGTGAAAATGAGTTAATCCTTCAATTTCCCGCACCATTTAGGTAATCCTCTGTATCTACCTGCGTGATAGAATACTTACCCACGCGCTACGGCTGAAACTAAGTCAGTAGATAATCTCTACTGGCTGTTAGGCTTCTAATGGAGAATATGTATATATCTATTATTTTATACATTTAATCAATTATTTATTGCAGCATATAGTTGTGAAATATAACATTGATTTAAGCATTTGTCATTTACGTACAGCATCACGCCGGATGCTGTCTATGACGAAACAAAATAATTTTACTATATGTTTTATAGTAAAAATATTTCGTTCGTACTACTGTTTCCATAATTTTCAAAATGGAAGTGTGAAGATTTTACTCTCTTTCTCTCTAGTCTGTATTTACCAAAAAATCGATATATTTTCTTATCACATTTTGTCACTTATAATGGACAGCGAAATTAGACGACTATAGGGTTAAATGAGGAACAAAACTTAACTCGGGGTTTTTAAAATATTTAAAGATAAATCTTCTTCAAATAATTATTGACTTTTGATATATTAGTATTTTGTAAATAATAAAGCAAAATTTTTATTTTAAATTGATATCAATGAATTAATTTAAACAATGACAAGTGCAACTTTAGTGACTAAACCATTGAAATTGACAGATATAGTTTTATACTGAAAATTTCGGATTAAAAGGGCTTAGAATGTTATCTGTTAGTTAGTTATCTGGTACAAGTGTGTTTGTCTCGATTATTATTATATTATGTTAATCACAATCCGTGAAATACAATACTATTCCAATCATTATGCACACTTATCTAAAAGGATAATTACACTTTGATGACATCGCAATTACACTGCCTGAATAACAAAGCAGTGCCTGCAAATCAGTACAGGTACCCCTGGGGTGCTCACGAAGCCCCTCATGAATAAAACACCTGCCACCACTCTTCATTCAATTTACGAAAATCACACTTAGTCCCAAATCTGTTTTGGGGCGTATCAAACCTTTTTGATCCATTCCATTCAGATTGCGGTTCCGGCGCGTAAGCAGATTATCACAAGCGCGCTTATGCTTGCGTAACTCGCAGCTCCTTGCATATTTTAACAAGAAAGAATATGTTTTTAGTGTGTTTCGTATGAAGCGAGAATTCAAGACTCAATTTTATAGAAAATATATTATTATTTTTAATAACTTTTGCTTCTTTTCTTCATTTTTTGAGTTATAACTAATAAAAGTGTCAAAATTGAAGTTCGTTCATCATGTACCAATTGGCGTCTTGATAGTTTTATTGGATTCGGTGTCCACATTGTTACAATTACCTCCTTTAACCAGTGAAGGAATTATCTTTCACTGATATCCTACGAATTAACACATTAGTCTTAATTCTTATGTACAGGATACCGGTGTGTGACATTCACCAATATACCTTGAAGAAGCAAGGTGGCCGCTAGGTGGTATAACATTTCGAGAATATTTATTTATGTACTTATAGTTCTGATGAAAAAGTAATTGTTGAAAGACGTTTAAGCACGTAAGTTAAAATTAAATATTTATTAAGTTTCATGTACAAGTTCCATTTCTAAATAATCAACGCGCAATTGTACTTATCTACTACATACATATTAATCTATGCCATGGCGACTAAAAAAAATAAACGATTTCTTAATTTTCAATCAAAGTAATAAATCAATAATAAAGTAAAAATAACTATATTTATATAGTTGATCTTTTAAGATGGGACGCCCCCTAGTATCGGACGCAACTTGTGTCGATACTTTGGCGACACACACACACACACACACACACACACACACACACATATATATATATATATATATATATATATATATATATATATATATATATATATATATATATATATGTGTGTGTGTGTGTGTGTGTGTGTGTGTGTGTGTATGTGTGTGCGTGTGTGTGTGTGTGTGTGCGTGTGTGTGTGTGTGTGTGCGCGTGTGTATGTGTGTGTGTGTGTGTACACACACAATGGACAATGGACACTCCATTGGTACGTATTTGTAGCTTTTGGGGCCAAAAGGCTGGCTTGCACCTAAAGCTACGAATCAGCATTGCTCCCAACGCGGAAATGCGGCCAGCATTTTGGGCACGCTCCCCGCCAACAGCGATTTGGAGTCAATTTTTTACTTATAGCTTTATGTTACTGTAATTTGTAAATATAGTTTTATTTATAGCATAGTTTATAATTAAATCACAATAAGTAAAAAAAAAACAATAGAATTCTTATTTATGTTTTTAAGTATAAACTCGACTATATAAAAACTACAACATACAGTCTGCTTCGAAAAACTCGAAAAGTGACGAAAAGATAAACAAAAAACTCTTAAATACAAAAATAACTCAATGAGTAACAATCCAAATATTATCTAAAGCACGAGTAAATAGTTAATTCCTTTGTGCTTCAAATATTTTAAGCTGACAGATGTGAAAATCCATCGTCTGTTAGTGGTCGGCTGAAGTGTGGGCTACCGCCTACACCGGCATCGGCTAGACAGACCGCAAATTTGTCGGAACTAGCAATGAAATCGGATTACTATAGTGATCGTGCCTGGCAGGGGAGCGCTAACGAGCAAGAACACCATTACGAAACGTCATGACGTCTTGGATGAATTAAATTTTGCAGTCTAACACTGCAACATTGGTTTGATTTGGGAATCAATAAGGTGTTGATTTCACAAAGGCAGTTATCCAACAGCTTCTTGTTAGAATTTCATTTGTACCTACAGAAAAGAAGTCGAGCCTTAGTAATAGGTCGCAATAAAATTTATATAGAATATGTAAGTACTTGTTACTTTTTCATTCCGTTTAACTTTATTTCGTTGAATGCCACATTTGGGCTCTATGTTATGTTCAGATTAGGTTCTGTTCTAAAATATCTAATGTAAATCATGAAGAAATTCCACTCTGGGACTATCTCTGCGTTAAATTACGATTGCATTTTTAGCATTTGCTTCGGTGCCTACTTTAAAATTCTTATTACATTACTTTACTACCAGGGTTAAGTTATGTTTAAACTTACATCAAAGTTATTTTATTCATTTAATAACATTCAAAGTTTTAAATAAGAACTTAAACAGTCATATTTTGCTGTGTACTGTTCGTAAAATGTGTAATGTTTGTTTAAAATAAAAAAATTGTTGTAAAATATGAATCCAAGAACTATTTGGTTATGTGCAAAATCCTTATCACTATTTAGTGATCTGTCTTTTCGAGTTGATACAAGAACCTCGTTGTTTAGAGTTAATCAAAGACATACAATTTGAGTGAGGCTTAGGTAGTATAACATACATAAAATATATTTAAAAAAACTTCAACATTCGTAAATACTTGACAGTGATTTAATATACCATGCAAAGCCATAGTTTAAAAAAGAAGAATAATAATGGCATCTAAAGAACTAAGACAAATATATTTCCTTTACTTTTTGAATTTTTTGTTGGTTGGCAACGCGTACGAGTAGTATTTTCCGACACTAGAATGGTTGTTCCGACTGAAAACCAAGTCATTAGCCCTAATTGAATAAAAATACAAGAAGCCTGCCTTATTTATGTCGGCCGAATAATTATAGGGAGCATTTATCATCTGTGCTTTGTTTTATGGCAGTCTTCGGATCATTTATCACTGCGCGAGTGGATAATAGGGGTTGCTACACGGCTACCACTAGCCGACATGAGTCAAGGTTTTACTTTCAATAATATAAATGTATATATACTGTTTTCATTTTTTACTGTAAGTAATAAGAATTTAAATAGATAAAACTTTATTTCTCACTAAAATATAGAAACATACGTTTCATGCCGCTTCTTCTCCTTTAAACGGCGATAACATGTTCCGAAGCGGTGTTAATGGAATAGGAAATAGATTTAAATTTTGACTTACATGTATGACCTTCAAAGAGTGTTCTCCAGTGGAACATATTTTGAATAAAAACTTTTGAATTTGAATTAAAACTATACCAGCCATAATATTTTTGGGCAAAACAATAAGTGTCTTTATCACTTGAAGCTATCTCATCCAGGCATCCTAACTTAGAAGATGCCGAACTAAATGGTGCATAAACTTAGAAACTATTTATTTTTAAACAGCTACTTTAACTTTATATACACGACTCGGGCATATCATATTCGCCCATTTATATAGCTAAATATTGTGTAAACTACACAAACGGTACTAAAACTACCGAAACTACCAAATTACCAACCAAAACTACCAAATCCACCAACTAAAACTACCACAACTACCTAAATTGCCACAACTATCAAAACTACCAAAACTACCACAACTATCAAAACTACCAAAACTACCAAAACTACCACAACTACCAAAACTACCAAAACTACCAAAACTACCACAACTATCAAAACTACCACAACTACCAAAACTACCAAAACTACCACAACTACCAAAACTACCACAACTGTCAAAACTACCGCAACTACCAAAACTACCACAACTATCAAATCTACCAAAACTACCACAACTATCAAAACTACCAAAACTACCACAACTACCAAAACTATCACACCATCAAAACTACCAAAACTACCACAACTACCGAAAACTACCACAACTACCAAAACTACCACAACTATCAAAACTACCAAAACTACCACAAATATAAAAACTACCAAAACTACCACAACTATCAAAACTATCAAAACTACCACAACTATCAAAACTACCAAAACTACCACAACTATCAAAACTACCAAAACTACCACAACTACCAAAACTACCACAACTATAAAAACTACCAAAACTACCACAACTACCAAAACTACCACAACTATCAAAACTACCAAAACTACCACAACTATAAAAACTACCAAAACTACCACAACTATCAAAACTACCAAAACCAACAAAACTACCAAAACCTATCAAAACTACCAAAACTACCACAACTGTCAAAACTACCAAAACTACCACAACTACCAAAACAACCGAATATACCAAATCGACCAACCAAAACTACCACAACTATCAAAACTACCAAAACTACCACAACTACCAAAACTACCAAAACTACCACAACTATCAAAACTACCAAAACTACCACAACTATCAAAACTACCAAAACTACCACAACTACCAAAACTACCACAACTGTCAAAACTACCGCAACTACCAAAACTACCACAACTATCAAATCTACCAAAACTACCACAACTATCAAAACTACCAAAACTACCACAACTACCAAAACTACCACACCATCAAAACTACCAAAACTACCACAACTATCAAAACTACCAAATCTACCAAAACTACCGAAAACTACCACAACTACCAAAATTACCACAACTACTACAACTATCAAAACTACCAAAACTACCACAACTGTCAAAACTACCAAAACTACCACAACTACCAAAACAACCGAATATACCAAATCGACCAACCAAAACTACCAAATCTACAAACCAAAACTACCACAACCACCTAAACTACTACAATAACTAAATCTACCAATCAAAACTACCACAACTACCAAATCTAACGTAATTGCACATCATTTAAGCAGCAATGATAGTCCTCCACGAGTAGATTTCTATACGAAATTTATGTTTTGGCCTCTCTGACTTTAATGTTCCAAGTTCAGGCAAGCGAATATATTGTTTAAACTGCCCATATTTATTAAAATTATTTTATCGTGTTATTTAAAAAAATTGGTATTCTCGATTTTTTAATATGTTAATTATTTTGGAATATATACCAAACTGAATCTTTATTTATTTATACTTTTCTTCATATTACACGGTCGTCGATGTCCTTCATTGTGAGGCCACCGACACTCATATCATTTCACACGATGCTAAGCCTGCATGTTTTGCGCATACATCTTTTACCGGAATCGGGCGTAGGCGATATAGTTCGCATTTGGTTTGACTATGCGCAATTGTATTGTAAAGTGATATTTATTGATTTTTATGTCTTCATTAAATAATTATCTTAATAATTAAAATTAGTAACATAGATCACACTGATGATAACAATTATAACAGGTACGATATAGCTTGCCCCTACTACTTTTCAAGAGGAATTGTGTATATACTTTATTAAAATACTTAACCAGAATAAATAGTAGGTTTTTGCTAGATCCGGATTTTTACAGTTTTGATGATCAGATCCCAAATAGGTGGCGGTACAAACGCTCAAATTTCAGTAGAGAAGATGGTTGGCGAGTACCAGCTGTTTGAGATCCGATCTTCAAAATTATTAAAACTTCGCAAAAAAGAATCGTTTCATACCTAGAATAATGCGTGATGCTATTAAAATCAAAAACACACCAAAATTCCAATAGAGAAGATGATTGGCAAGTACCACCTATTTGGGATCCAATCATCATCATCTAGTGGCATGGCAAGCCTTTAATGTGGGGTGCGACCTGCGTACACATGTTGGCCGCAACCCAATTACCAAACACGTCTAGATCAGCCGGTTCGGCGGCGGAAACAGCTGAATCACTTAAGCGACGCAAATATGCAACCATCAGTGAGAGTTAATATTTGTGTCGTTTGCTATCCAGATTCCAGACACTTGGACCGTGGGATCCTGAGGCTATGAGTCTCTACCAAAATTTATCAAAACGAATCATTGACTCTTCAGGTAATGAGAAAGCTCGTGCCTGCCTCGGGCAACGGATCACTATGCCGAACCAGCGAGGAAACATAGTCACCCTTCTGGGCACCTTACCCATAGCAAACAGTGATCTACGCTCAGTATTCTACTTATAGTCTTGAAGGATTATGGGTAGAATACAATATAAATAAGTTAAATTTTCTTTTATTGTATTTAAAAGTCAGTTTTCAGAAAAATCATCAAAACTATTAAAACCCAGACCAACAAAAAACGAACTGATGACACTGAGCTTTTTCTGCGTGAACAAGATTAAACAGATCAGATGATATAGGATATCCCAATAGCCTTATAGTTCCAAGAACTAGGACGCAAAACGAAGAGCTATATTTCTTGAAGCTTTAAAAATGTAGTGGCATTAGATTTAAACCAGCGGCATTTATTTACTTTGTGTCTCCGATAAAATAATGGCAGGCTTAAGTGAAAATACAATTTCATTGCGGTAGCAACTAGTTTTATATTGCGAATTGTCAGCATCTTATCCTGCTTACGACTTGCTGGATCGTTAAATTTACGCCTTAGAGCTCTGCAGTACTTTCGAAGTTAATGGGACGCTTCTCCGGACGTATTACAACGCGATAATGCTTTTAGATAGACCAATTGCATGCTATGTATTGTGACGATTTTCTTTACATTTATTTATAACCATTGATAAGTATTTTTAGTAATTGATATTGTTTTAGAAAATACCTTAGAATGAATATTCAAGTACAGAGGCGGTCTTATCACCCATGGCGATTTTATTATGGATAGAGTATAAGAAGGACAACTGAAGTTCGTAGTTACTAGATCAGCACAGCAATATTTAATTACTTAATCAGTAGTAGTTAATACTAAAAATATATGAATTGCTTATTTAAGTAAACCTATTGCTACTCAGCTCAGGTAAAATATATATATTCACCAATATCTTTGGGAGAACCAACCCACTACTCTTCAATCGATCATTTCGATGTACAGATTTCGTTATAATGTTTTCCTTCTCGGTCAGCACATATTAATTGTAACAACATATACATTGGTCATGGATACTGCGTAAACGGTGTATGTTTCCCGGTCAAAATTGAACCTCACGTTATTGGATCGACACACGGATAATTATACTACTGACAAATCATTCTCGTCATGGTAAAATTAAATAATTGTCATTTTTAGCGAAATCAAAATCGCATCCGCGGGAGTCTACATGTCCGTGACATAGCAGAAAAAGTGCAAGAAAGTCGTTTACGCCGCAGATACCTTGTTTACAGCTTGCTCGAACACTGACAGTGCACATCTTCCGGCGACGACAATTTTTTCCTTTGAGCTGATTTTTTATTTTCGGGAATAAAAAAGAAGCCACACGGTGCTGGGCTAGGGCTGTAAGGAGGGTGACCCAGGAGTTTGGCCAGAGTGCTGTCCAGGAAGTCCCTCGTTTTGATCGCCGTATGGGCGGGCGCGTTGTTGTGGTGGAGCAGTAGCCCGCGGAGCCCTGTGTTTGGACGCTTGTTGCTTACAACAGAGAAAACTTCTGCTTAGCATTTGGTAGTATACCATTCGGCGTTGATGCTTCTTTGGTTCCGTAACGGAATTGACACCAAGCTGCCAGTCAAATTGAAAATATTCGCGATCAAAATCTTCCCCCCGCTTCTAGATCGCTTCGCTTTGATAGGTGTTGATTCATTTTGAAACATCCAAGCCGTCGACTGGCGCTTGATTTCTGGATCGTATTGATAAATCAGGGCTCATCACCTGTAATGATGTCGTAAACACGACGAGACGAGCCTGCTTCAAATATGTTTATCATATCACGGCACCATTCTACTCGGGCTTGCTTTTGAGCATCGGTGAGGTTGTGCGGTACCCAGGGTGAAACTATCCTCCTCACGCGAAAATACACTTATACACTTGTAGAATCTCTTGAAGGCTTCCCGATCCAATCTGCAGTATATGCTGAATCTCTCGATACGTAACTCGCCTATTGTCTTGGATTAAATTTTCACTGCTAGCACGTTTTCTTCCGTAAAAGCCGTCAAAAGGCAACCACTTCTTTCTTCATCCCCCAAAGTTCTTCGAACGTGCTTTATTCGTTGTACCAACGATACACGGTAGCCTTAGAAGGGCCTTCATCCATAAATGCCATTTGAAGTCTACGGTACGATTCGTCCGGTTTCAGGCGAAACTTGAAATCGTAAAAAATCATAACGCGAAAATGTTCCCGGCGCCTATATATATATATCGGAACCTGTTGACAACGTCAACTTGATAACACCGAATTTTTGGTTTTTTTACACCATAGCCTGCCTTTAGTAAATTTTAAGTATGAGTAGGTTGGTAAAAGAATAGATTTTTAGACTTTTGATTGAAAAAGAATCACCATTTCATAATTCTAAATTAATAATGTTTAATTCATAAAAAGTGATTTTAATCAAAATTAAAGTTATAATTGCTGATGTCCCTTGGACGTGTTTTTTTTAAAATTCAAGTTACGCATTATAATTAAGCAGTTGCACTACTTACTGATGTTTTTTAGAGGAATAATAAGTTTATTTTATTTTTGTTTTAATTTGATGCCTATTTAATTAGGCAAAGACTCAATCAAGAACTAATTTTATTTATTTGTTAACACTTTGCACGTTAATATTTACATGTTCTTAACTAAAATAAATGACCATGAGTATATAGATGCCAATTTTTATATTACGGTTACGATAGATATGATTTCTATTAACTTCAGTCAAAATAGTGCAAGTAGGTATTTTACTTTTTCCTTGCATTGAATGTTCGGCATTTAAACCGAATTTCGGCCGAATGCCGAAGTTCGGCTCAAGCTGGCGACATTCGGTCAAACCGAATGTAAAACGAATTTCGGCCTATGCCTAATAAAAACTTTTTTCGGACTACTTTCTGAGTGGCCTGGTAACTATACCTATTAAATAATTCCCACCAAAACGATCGACCAAATATTATAAAAGCGAACGTAGGCTAAGTGAGGTATTACATGTACATAATATATATTGAGTTAGAACTCGATTTATTGTTCACAAAGAATAGTTTAGAAACACTTTCTTTCTAATCACAAAAGGAGAGACTGTTTATCTTTTATTCAAGTCACATCATTGATTATTTCGAGACCAATAAGAGGGTATACAATCGACGCCCACGAAGGGAAGAAAAAATTAAGAAACCATTAGTAGAAGCAAGATAGGAAATACCATTAATAACGTAGATACTCTCGCCCTATTACTTTCTGATTAATTATGTCACCCACAAATTGCCTTATTATTTACGTCTATACGTTTTTGTTTCTCTTATTTGTTTTATTTCCTTAGCAATATTGAGGGGCAGTTTGTTGAACTAAATCGCGATACAAGAAATAAGATCAAAGTATGCCCAGGCACAGCTACATTTTGTCAATAATAATTTCAGCTATATTTTGTCCAACCGTTTATTTTACTTTTCACAGGTTGATCATGACCAATTAGGAGCATTTTAAAACGTTACTGATTCGATATGATATAAAAATGTTATATATGTTAAATTCTTTGTAAATACATTTTAATAAATTATTTGTTTGTCGTAAGAGGCGACAAAACAACACACACCCAAGTGGTAGGGTGGGTATCCACCCGTACGGATGGTCACCACCCCTGGTCTAGAGTAGCCATAACAATCTTGAGTTGTGTTCCGGGATTAGTAGCCAGGTTCCAGACTCCCTTAAGAGAGTAGCAGTGCATTTGTAACGCTTGTGATGTTGCAAAGGTCTATAGGCGATGGTGCCCGCTTACCATTAGATGGGCCGTCTGCCTGTCTGCTGAATTCATGCAATAAAAAACATATATAATGCACGTATGTTATTTGCTAAAAATATTATAAATGAAATGTTTTATTTAAAAGAAAATAACATGACATTTATTTAGATTTAAAAAGCCATTTTAATGCTTTTATTTCACTGATAATAAATGGCTTATTTATTACGCAATTTTGATTTTTATACTTAAAAGTGAAATAAAAACATTAGAATGGCTTTTTAAATTTAAATAAATGTCATATTATTTTATTTCAAATAAAACATTTTAATTTCAAAACAATTCATTACGATTTTATTTAGGCATAAAGGGAATAGTTTATATTATTATCTAATGACAATAGTGACATTTATATATTTGTATATATATACTTATATATGCATCTTCCATTTTTGTCAGCACTGCGACATTGGCAAAATCAACGCTGAAAGTGTTGCAGCCATAACTCCAAACAAAGAAATAGATTGTGGCGTGCGTACGTCAAAAGTAAAATAAATAAGTGAGTGAATTGGCGAGTTTCACACATCGATTATGGGAATGAGCAAATTTCTTCATATGTTTTACTAGACTAGTATAATTATGGTCATCGTAATACCTAATCATTTGTATACTAACTGAGGAAATTCGAACTCACGTCATTGCAATGGGTCACGATTACCTTAACTAATGAGTCATTACGAATGATTTGACTAGTGTTATGTAAAAAGTATTTTTTGAGTTATAGATATTTTAACCAAAAGGCGTAAGTCATGGCGTCTTTTGTTTACCTTTTTATTTTCTTTTCTTTTATTATATTTATAGCTGTCATCTCAAGCGTCGTAAAGGATAAACCAAATTTACTCTTTGGGATAAACTATCGTTGTTCAGAAAAGCAGAGATAAATGTGTTTTTATTTTTATAATCGTCATAACTTTTTTCATGTGTAATGGAAGCCTAAGTCACAACGATTAAAAGAAAAAGCAGAGTTTTATTTGCTTTTCCTTATAATGGTTTATCCCTGTGGATAAATAAATTTGCAGCTATTAAATTACATAACTCTAATTAAATACAACCTAATTTTTATAAAAATTTTGTAATGGATATTTATAGTCAGGTACTATAAGACTAGTACTGTAAGCTGAATGATAGTCACAATTTATGCGCCATTTAGTGTTCGCTACGGGAAGCGAAAACAATTTGTTATATGAAAATGTATTCTATGTTATTAAATTAAATACACGTAATTAGGAAAATGGAGATGATTTTAACCACGGTTACATTCAATTTATATGTAAAATTAATTTTGTGAACAAAATGTATTTATTGTCTTTGTTCGATACGAATTAAGTTTTCAATTTGTTATTAAGTTTGCTATTGAAAAACAAAATGTTTTTTACTTAGTCACGCATGAACTCTCAGAAAAAGCATTATTTTAACTATCGCCTCCTCCTTTTTCATTAAGGCAAGAGAGAGGGTTTTATTGTTCTTTATACAATATTTTGCTCTTATATTTAATACATTCTTGTTAATTAGCTTTAAGTTTTTATTACATACGTTACCATCCTAAAATATATGGGCAGCTAATATGTATTTATAGGAGATGTTATGATAATATTGTTACGAGTTTAGTGAGACTTGAATTAAAAATGTCGTTAGAATCACTATAGAGTTTATTAGAACTATACAAACACGTATAACACAGATACAAATATAACAACAAATCCAAACGTAATGCATTGCCGTAAGGTCGTAATACAATAAAACGCGCAAAGTCCGTCACTATTAAATTCTCGAATGTACACACGTCACGCCAGTATCGTAGTCGTAGCTTGACTGCCCCCTCTCTCCATGACGCCGTCGTTTTATACTTCATAAATGCAACTGTGCCCGCCCGGCAGCGTGGACACCATTTCCTACAATTTGTTTGTAATTTGTAATCCGCAACACCTGGCAATTGATGCAGCTTGCAAGCGGCCGTAAACGATATAATTCAACAATAGGCTGTTCTCCACGATAATTAGAAACGTATGCCAATAAATAAATGAACAAAAGAAGACGGTCATAAAAGGATTAGAAATAGTTCAAATGCCGACAGGTAATAAAATGTGCTTTTACAGATTTGTACGTCGAATTTATGTCTTTGTCGGCGCCTACTTTGTAACAATATGATTGTAGTCATTATTAGTATAATATTGGCATCATTTATTAGATTATATGAAACTATGTAAGTATTTGTATACGATATATAATTTTGACAGTTGTGAAAATCAGCAGTTGTATTGTTATAAAAACCTTGTTCCCGCGCACATTCGCCGTTTAAAGATGGCGCTACTTGAGACACCGACTGTTTACAGGAGTCGGTGAGTAGTGGTGGTGGTTTTAGCACAAAAATATAAAAACGGCTAGTGTTTGTTAGTATCGGGTTTTTCGACCGAGAGACTCGTGAACTTGTAAAGATTAAGTGTAGTATAAAGGTGATGATTGAAATTTTGTTTAGATGTGGAAAGTGAAAGAAATTTCTGGAATCATGCATAATTTTTTTTTTATTCCGGCGCCATACATATATAGTTTTATTATAATCTTACTTTCTAAGCTTTATTATCTATTTATATATTTTTGTTTTATATACACTTTTCATTACTAGCTAACTTAAGACTGCGTTATTTATTATAATCTATTAGGGCGCATATATTTAGTAAATATAGTTTAAAGCATACTATTTTACAGACATAGAAACGAACGTTGGGACTAGTCCATAAATGTACCGTCGCTTAGAGGGCTATAGAGATAGCTATGTTGGCTGTTTCTCTTATGGTTAGAATCCGAAATGAGGATATCCATAAGAGAATCATGGCAACCGACATAGATCGCACAATAAGACGTGACATACCACCGGTCACGTCTGTCTTAGTACCAATGGCCGATGGAGCAAGAGTTTCTTAGACTGGATACCGCAGTAAACGTTGTGTAATACTTGCCACAACTCAGAAAGGTTTATTGTAATTAAAGAACAGCAACTGGTCGCTATACTTATAATCAGAGAACCTTACAGCTTAAATACAACTCATACACTGAACTAACACACTGAACAGACAATTTTAGAACATCTCGACATCCCTCCAACAATTTAAGAGTATAAGAAAATTAAGCAAATTGGCACAACCGATAGCGGATTGAAGTCATTCACAGACTATTATAATAAAAAAATGTTATATATGACAAGAATTTGTTACATTACTATTTGGACATTTTAGATATTGTATATAAAGTTTTACATGTAATAAAGTAAATCGAACATTAACAACAATGGGATTTTGAAGTGAAATATTTTATACAGACGGGAGGAGGGGGGGAATTAGGATTTTTTCAGTAACGTAAAAGCGTTACGGCCGCGTGGAGGGGGTAGAAGGTGCATCGCGTGGTGAGAGGCGGCATAATTGTAGTGTAGATTATGACGATGTTTTTTTGGTTTCGGATCGATATTTGCGTTGTCATTCGGGTGACATTTGGTTCGCATCGATATAATAATAATAATAATAATCGGCAGACAAACACACATTGTATATCCCCAAATTAAGCAAGTTACGCTTGTTGTTATGAGTAATATACAACGGACTACTCTGGGGCCAATCCCAGACACCCAGACCATAGTAAATAACGGAGAAAATACGTTTTCGAAATTTTGCTATACCAGGAATCGAACCCGCAACGCAGAGGGCGTTGCAGTGAGGTACGCCGGCAAAGCCTTAGCCCGCTCAACCACAGAGACCGAGATATTTAAACATATTTTATTTTATTTCATAAAATATGTTTCAATATCTATATAACAAATTTATTATTCAACTAGAGTTTACCCCGCAGCTGCGCCGCGGGTTAACCTCTAGTTCCTGCTTCTTGTTTAAAGAGCAGGCGTTAATAGAGGTTACATTGTACATTTTTATGTTACTGCCATTTGCACCCGAAAAATTCACTTAATTTTATATCGCAAACTATCTGATCTCCTGGCATGAGTATATATGTCCATTTTCGGCATTAAAACTACATTTAAACAAAATTACAATAAAAACGATCCAGTATTCCCAGTGTTTTCCGAAAACTTAACAGCAAAACACATCGAGTTACTATCGCATTTTTATAGACGATGTATTTTTATATCTATGAACTTGAGAAATGATTGGTCTCATCCAAACTTTCATCCTCTATTACAAACAGTCCTAGTTTTATTTATCTATCCCCGTCAATGAAAACTACAAAAATGACAAAAAGAACAAAAACAGCAAAAAGGACAAAAAAATCAAAAAGAGCTAAAAGGACAAAAACAGAAAAAAGAGCGAAATTGTGAAAAAGGACAAAAAAATCAAAATGGACAAAAAGTGCAAAAAGAGTAAAAGAGCAAAAGAGCAAAAGAGCAAAAGAGCAAAAGAGCAAAAGAGCAAAAGAGCAAAAGAGCAAAAGAGCAAAAGAGCAAAAGAGCAAAAGAGCAAAAGAGCAAAAGAGCAAAAGAGCAAAAGAGCAAAAGGGCAAAAGGGCAAAAGGGCAAAAGGGCAAAAGAGCAAAAGGGCAAAAGGGCAAAAGGGCAAAAGGGCAAAAGGGCAAAAGGGCAAAAGGGCAAAAGGGCAAAAGGGCAAAAGGGCAAAAGGGCAAAAGGGCAAAAGGGCAAAAGGGCAAAAGGGCAAAAGGGCAAAAGGGCAAAAGGGCAAAAGGGCAAAAGGGCAAAAGGGCAAAAGGGCAAAAGGGCAAAAGGGCAAAAGGGCAAAAGGGCAAAAGGGCAAAAGGGCAAAAGGGCAAAAGGGCAAAAGGGCAAAAGGGCAAAAGGGCAAAAGGGCAAAAGGGCAAAAGGGCAAAAGGGCAAAAGGGCAAAAGGGCAAAAGGGCAAAAGGGCAAAAGGGCAAAAGGGCAAAAGGGCAAAAGGGCAAAAGGGCAAAAGAGCAAGAGCAAAAACAGCCAAAAGACAAAAAGCACAAAAAAGATCAAAAGAGTAAAAAGAGCAAGAGTAAAAAGAGCAAAAGAGCAAAAAGAGCAAAAGAGCAAAAAGAGCAAAAGAGCAAAACGAACAAAAAGGACAAAATAACCAAAATTATGAAAATGGCAAATCACAAAACCAACCAAAACATGTCCTACTTTTGGGATAACCTTTATATAAATCTATCCCAAAATCTATCCCATTATCCGGGATGAAAAATATCCATTGTCCACCCTCGGTATAAAAATTACATATATACCGATTTTCAGCCAAATCGGCCCAGTAGTTTTTCCGTAAAAGCATAACAAACAAACAGACAAATATATTTTTATCCCGGAAACTATCCCATTTTCCGGGATAAAAAGTATCCTATGTTCATTCTCGGCATCGAAAATATATATATACTGAGTTTCAGCCAAATCGGTCCAGTAGTTTTTACGTGAAAACGGAACAGACAGACAGACAGACAGACAGACAGACAGACAGACAGACAGAGTTACTTTCGCATTTATAATATTAATAGGGATTAGTATATTCTAATATAACAAATGTATTATTCAATTATGGAAATGGCCGAATGTATCGTTCAGAAATGAATATTTCTAAATAACTTACATCGTTCAGAAATAAGAAGGCACATAACAAAATTAATTATTAACTTTAAAAAGAAATATTACCATGATAGTAAAGAACTAAATGTATCATTAGCTTAGTATGCGCTCCAGCCCGATGGACCGATGACCAGCGTAATGTCGCCGGTAGGGCTGGACAGAGGCTGGATAAGGAAGGCGGAACACCAGGAAATGTACAGCATACTTGGAATGACCAACATGTAACAGTAGACATTAATTGGTTGAAGAAGAGGAAGTACTATTTTAAAAATAAAATGTTTTATTTGTATTCAATAACCCTAATAAAGCGTCGGCCAAACTATACATCAGCAGCAATGTTTGCGACACCAAACGAATTGAAACTCGCTACAAAAATTGTTTTGTTTTCTACTTGAACACGTTCAAACGATAGAAGGGTAAAAATGACGTGAATAGGGTAGTACCCGAGTCCACCCCGAGCATTTATTATGATTTATAAAACTGCCTATAAATGCGAAACACGAAATATTGGGGTTCATACTGCTACGTATAATATGAGACCATTAACGTCCCATTGCGGCGGCGGGCTTTCTTATTTCATCGGTCTTCGAACCTCGCTTATCCGTGGCCGGTTAAATAGGTTTTTTGTATGTAATGTGCTTGTGAACTAAAGGATTTTAAGGGAATAAAAGCTTTATTCAGGCAAGAATTATTCCTATTGTACGCAGCAATAGATCCCACGTCAACACTTAATGTTGACATGGGAATTCAAAACCCGCTAAAATGAATGGAAGGTCATACATATATTATAGCGGGTTTTGAAACTTCTGTAGCAATTTTGGTAGATTAGAACCATTACAGTCATGCTTACCGATGATGACTCAGGGTGTCAAAGCAGCTGTTTTCGCAGATTCGTATTATGCACATGACATGTATCAAATAAAGTGGAAATTTTAACCTACCGGTATATCAAGGAACGTATCAATTTCACTAATCGATTCTTCAAAAGCCGTCGCTTTACGCCTCCTGGTCGTTGAATATAAATTATTACTTTAAACTGTGTTACAGGTACACTAATTGATAGCCAAGTATCGTAAGCGCCGCTAGCTATACAGCACTGACACGCACTGGTAGTTATTAAGCCTTACAGTGTCACGATAAGTGTATGTCCCTATGAGTACTTTTTGAATAAATAGTGACTGTGCAAGAAAATAAATTCGAACACAGTTCGATATTGATAAAAACGAACCGATTGCCTACGCTGTAAGGTCTGCGTCGAAAGTCAGCATTACTGTGAAATCAAACTAATCCATTCCATGATTTGTTACACCATCAGCAAACGTTAACTCTATTACATATACTATCCAATAAAAAAGTCGTAAGACCCCTGCCTGCGAGAATATGAACTCTTTTAATCGAAATATGACCGCTGGCGGCTCGGTCATGTAGAACAAACGGGGAAGGATCGGAGTTTGAGAAAAGCATACTTAGGCCAACCAGTCGGTCGGCGACCGTTTCTCCGTCCTAAGTATCGCTGGAAAGAAAGAGTGGAAGCTAATCACACCGAGCTTCAAGCCTACAACAATTGGTAAGACACTGTGCAGAACAGAGAAAAGTGGTGTACCCTCGTTTCGAATACGAAGACTCGCTTTGGGTTACTGAGTCAACAGAGTTACTTACCTAATCATCGTAATATGACATCAGTGCCTTAGCAACTCAAATATAACAACTTCAGAGAAATGTAATTAAAAACGAATATACATTATACATATTCGTAATAGTAATTGTGCTTTTGTGATTATAAGCGCCATCTCACTAATAATTGTAATTTTGGCGATGAGTTACCTTTCCCAAAATAAGCTTTCAATATTCGGTAACTTTCTCAATTAGGACGGTACTAGACGCCCGGTTTGAATACCATCCTTTGTAAATATTAAACTAGAATATAAAAATAGATAAGGTAATTTTAAATTTTGTTAGGATTAAATTAAGGAATGTTATTGTTCGCCTCGAGTGTTAATTACATTGAGAAACATTATATTTTTGTGTTTTACTTTTATACTAACACAAAGTTAGATTTTGTATAGTTTGGGAATTATGCAGAAAATGAGATCAAATTAGACTGAGCAGACTGGGATATTGGGTTATAGTTTTAGTTGTACTATGACGCTTACTCGTTTGTATGTTTACATAATCTTTGGCGCCCCTTTTTTCCCAATTACCAATTGTGTCTTGGGTGTATAGCGTCTTGCAACCCCGCATGTTGCCGCCGCTCGCGCTGCGCGTGAGCCAGTACGTTGCCAAACGCCACGCTACCGTGATGTACGTAGCTGATATCGCACCCGCCATTACAAATACATTTAGCTATCAAAGATTTCCGCGTCCAGTTAAATACTAGGACATTCACCTCAATCATTTCAAAACTTAGTGATAACTGTATCTGCGTCCCTTGCGCCCCGGGGCTCGTGTAGAAGGACTTTGCTACCTTTATCGCCACGTGAGGAACGGCAGAACCCTGAACCAACGTTGTCGTGGGCTGGTGGCTGACTGCGAGGTAAGTGCAAGGTTCTATATTCTCCGGGCACCAGTTCTTAATTGGGGAATAAGGGATGGCCATATATTGAACACATAACCCCACCCGCGGAGATTGCCTGATTACGTCTCGTTTTGTTTTAATTTCTTGTTCAGTTTTTTTAAATTTATTTGTTAATCAACTTCATTTATTTTATTAATACGCGTCTTATGTAGTATATGTTTCTACTGATGTCCTATTTTAGAATGCAGTATAATGACAACTTAACAAGCGAAGTACCCGAATACACCATGTAACCTTTAGGAGGTTTTCTACGAAGTTAAAAGCTATGAGACCTCCTGGAAAAGCTGGGCTGACTGAATTAGGCATTTTTCCATCCTCGCACGCAAGACAGGTGCATCAAAGGTTGAGTTATAAAACCCGCAAGCAAAAAGGAAATATAATCATTGATTGTCATTTACTAGATAGGGCCCGAAATACTATACTAGAACAACAAAGACTTTATATCTTTAACATTTTCATAATGAAGATGAACTGTTTTTGATCAGGGTAAAAATATCTTGGGATAACCCTAGATAACAAGTTAAACTTGAGCAGCCATGTTGACGACAAAGTCAACGCATCTAGTGTAACCTTATGGCAATGCCGAAGAATGATCGGTAAGCGTTGGGGACTTCATCCCAAACTCTTTCTATGGCTCTACACAGCTGTGGTTAGACCCATGCTAACTTATGCCTCTGTGGTTTGGTGGACAAGGACTAAGCTTACGATCTGCACGGCCAAACTACAGAGACTACAAAGACAAGCGTGCTGTGCTGTGGCGGGATGCATGAGGACAACGCCCACCGCGGCCTTAGAAATAGCTCTTAACATCCCTCCACTGCACCTGTTCGTACAACAAGAGGCAGCAATGGCGGCCCTAAGATTAAAACACCTGAAAACTCTTAAGTTTGACAATTTAAGAAATTTCAGCATTCTCTCGGAAGCCTGATCCAACTCACCTTTGGTGGAAGCGGTCAGTGACAGAATAGAGAAAGCTTTCATTTTCGATAAAAAATACAAGGTTGAACTCGTGGAAGGTAACGACAGTTTTCTTTCCCATCATGAGCTTAGCCTTTATACTGTCAAAGACTAGCTCGGGCTCAGGCATGGGAGTCTTCTCGGAAGACCTAAATATTAACATATCCGAGCCCCTGTCTAAGTTTAATACATTATATCAAGCAGAGTGTATGGGAATCCTGCTTGAAGCTAAAGCAATCGTAGCTAGAGATGTTAATGATCACAGTATCAGAATACTCTCTGATAGCAGATAGGTACTACAAGCCCTTAGTAGCAGGGTTATTTATTCAAATTTATTATACGAATGCCACTCGGCTCTAAATAAGGCAGCAGGTAAGAACAATACCTTGACCCTTCAATAGATCAAGAGACACAGTAGTGCCCGAGGTAATTATGCAGCAGATCAACTGGCAAGGAGAGGTTCCGAAACCCAACCAGTTGGACCGGAACCTTTCCTGCCTTTGCCACACAGTTGGTTTAGAAATCAAGGGCACAAGGGCACTACATCAACAACTTTGGGACAATCTGGAGGATTGCAGGTAAGCCAAGATGGCAATGCCTCGAGTAGACCTGCCTTTCTCCAGGAATATCTTAAAGCTCAGCCGGTCCTGACTGAGACTAGTTATCAGTGCAGCCCCTGGACATGACAATTTTAACAGACATTTCTTCAATATAGGTGTCACCGACAGCCCCCTGTGCAGAGCATGCCTGGAGGCAGAAGAAACAGTCGCCCACGTTCTGCTTGAATGCGGAGTGGTGGTCCAATACAGCGCGAAGTATCTGGACGCCCCAGGTAGCTTCCGAGAAGTCTTCAGCAACGTCAAGAAGCTGATGGACTTTTTGGAGGAGCTGGGCTGGATGGAGTAAACCCTCATCCACCCTCGCACGCAAAATAGGCGCTTTGTCGTCGAGTAACGGAAACCGCCCGCTTGCAGAAGAAGAAGAAGAAGATAAAAATGGAATCGCGAATCTTCCATCGAAAGATCTGCAGTGGCACTTTCAAGTCTCGCTATTTATCTCAAATTTGACTACATAATCTCCTGTAACAATTATTTTTATTCTATTCGTTGTTGATGATATACTAAAAATCTATTTTTAAAATACAATAAACGAGCTTTGGTTGTCGGGGCGGATTGACAGAGGGGCTGACGGCCAAAACGGCGGCTAAATTTCCCAAAGGGTGGGACCGCAACTAAGCCACTTCGGCTCGGCGACTTGTAACAGAAGATCTATTGGTTCCAATAAACAATGAAATTGTTAAACAGGATTGAAAAAACGGGAGTTTTAGTTATTAGCCTCATCTGAATTACGCTTAACAGATTGGGAGCTATGTAAACTTAATAACATGGAATCTTTTGTGGTTATAGTGGTAGTATAATGGTTATCGCACCCGCGTCCCATTCTCAAAGACCGCGGGTACGAATCCTTGCCGGAAAGCACGCACCGCTTAGGCACTGTTTGGACCTATTATGCATATAATTACAATTACCTCATGCCAACCAGATAATCAATGTGTCAAACCCGCTAATTTTCTTTGGACAAGCGTGGCGGGTATCCTGTCCATTAGCCTATAAATGGGACGCCTGAACCTAGTAACGAGCTGTATACGGGCTGTTATTACCATACTTTATACAATACTAGCTGTACCCGGCAGACGTTGTCTTGCCCTTAAAATTAAAAAATCTCGAACCCGATTGCAGCGCCATCTACCTATACCTACATCTAAAGTATTCTCGAAGCCACTTGAACGAAGAAAAAATTCATCAAAATCGGTGGGACCGATTTACGAAGAAACCCAATTGCAGCGCCATCTTCCTGGTTCAATTGTGAATCTAAACCATCCCGAGATCCACTCAAACATACAAAAAACTGGTCAAAATCCTGGAAAACGATTGCAGCCTCACCTGCCGGGACCAATTGTTAATCTAAACTATTCTCGAATCCATTTGAACATACGCAAAAAAATTATCACAATCGGTCCCACTGCATAGGAGGAGTTTAGCGGCGCCACCTACCGGGAACAATTATGAATCTAAACCATTCTGGGACCAACTTGAACACTCATAAAAAATTCATCAAAATCATTCTAATCGTTTAGAATGAGTCAGAAAACCTCGCGGGCGTCCTTAGAATACCCTATTAAAGTTTCATCAGAATCGATAAATGTTTTAGGAACGCATATTGAACAAACATTGATTTTTTATTTATATCGATTTTTTTGAGCCAGAAACCTATTTGGGCGTCATTTGAACATCCTGCGAAAGTTTCATCCTAATCTGTCCAATGGTTTAGAAGCCCATCGAGGACAAACATACAAACATTGATTATTATTTATAAGATACTAGCTGACCCGGCAAACTTCGTCCCGCCTCAGATTCAATAAATAAAAAAGCTGAATGATAATTGCAGAATGTTTCAATTTTAGTAAAAAATGTAGTCAATACTTAATCGGAACGAACATCAAACGTTTGACATTCAAAACCAAAAAAATTAATAAAAAACCACTTTTAAATTTGATTTGATTTGATTTCTATATGACGGGACGAACATCAAATGTTTGACATGTAGGAATAGTTTCCAAGGGAAAGCAAAATTGTTGTGTTTACTAAGCAAGCATTTTACATTTTCCAAGCAATTATTTCATATTTACTCACCTTTTAAACCTCTCTGGACTTCCACATATAATTCAAAACTAAAATTAGCCAAATCAGTCCAGCCGGTCTCGAGTGGTAGCGAGACTAACGAACAGCGATTGATTTTTATATATATAGATACCTATATCATCTTAAAAATGCGTTTTAAATAACAAAACGTCAAAAACGAGAAAAAAATCATATGGAGCTATCTAGTTATGTAAGAGTAGCGTCCCGTCCCAGCTTTGCACGGGTAGTTTATGGCTGTTTTTTATACCTCGGGTTACATTAATGAAGTTTTAGAATCTCTACTATCCCTAATTTATTCTAGTGATAAATATAGTCTATGTTACTCAAAGATAATGTAGCATTCTAATGGTGAAAGAATTTTTGAAATCTGTCTAATCGTTTTTGAGTTTATTTGTTGCAAACGTACAAAAATAAAAATCTTTTCTCTTTATAATATTAGTATAGATATAGTTGAAATCCCCTTTTACCTTTATATCTTTCCACAGCTTTTACACCTAAACTGGAGAGACTATAAGGTATAGCGCGAATTCAATCAAATAAGGGACATAAAATAAACAAATACAAAATCTAATTTACCTAGCAGAATAACAAATGGTCTTAGTGTAATTAAAACCTCGACTTTAATTTACAGGCTCTGAAATAGGCAAATGTAGTCAACCACACTGCTAACGGTATCATTAGCATTGTTCAGATTAACACACGCAAAGCAAACTAATTTTAGATTCACAATTAGAAATTTAAATTTAATTAGTTGAAGTCACGGCCTGTTTAATCCATATATTTCGAAGAGAGGTGGATATCCACTGTTTGACCTTCCCTACGTATTAGTAGATATTGTTACAACCTAGACGCCGACAAAAACAAATTCACACCTCTAAAAACATATTTTATTACCTTTCGGCATTTTGACTTCTTTTGTTTACTTATTTATTGATATGCATTTACTGATTATTCTAGAGAACAATCCATTGTTTTATTGTACTCGTTTATGGCCGTTGCGTTCGACTCATTTGCCAGGTGTGTCGGATTTAAAGTACAAACCGATTCTAGGAAATTCAGTCACGCGGCCGGACGGACATATTGTATCTATGCAGTATAAAGCAATGACCCGATGGAGGGACTAAAATCGCCGAAAAAACAACAGAATAAAGAAGTCTTTTTTTATTGCAGGAGTTCAACAGACAGGCAGACGGCCCACTTGATGGAAATCGGTTGCCATCGCCTATGGGCATTTGCAACATCAAAGGTGCTACAAATGCGCTGCGGCTCTCTTAAGGGAGACTGGAACCTAGTGACTAATTCCGGAACACAACACAAGGTTATTATGACGGCATACTCTAGACCAGGGGTGGTAGCCATCCAGTCGAGCAAATACCCTACTACCTGGCTGTAGGTTGTTTTGTCGCCTCTTACGACAGGACGCCCGGCCGCAGGAAATTGTATTCTTTCTCCGTTCCTGCACGGATAAAATACCTGCTCCTCAGAAATTTGTCATTAAAATTTAATACATAACTACCCAAATTAAAACGTCATTAATATATAAAGGTGAAATACATTTTGTTTCTATATTTTATGTTTGTTTTATTCAGGGCTTTTGTAATGAACTGGTTATTACGAAATCTACTGTTTAGGAAATAAATTTCTCTCAATAACATATGTAATTATGAGATACATTCAATCCCGAAAAATGGGAATATTTGTACAAAATTTACCTGATCAGAGTTGCATGAAAAGTCTTACGTACTAAAATTAACTATCAAAATATGAAATAAGATGTCGATTACATTCAGAAGTCTGCTAATTACAAAAATCAGTTCTAATACATTAAATAGGACAACAAGTTAACTGCCTTATTATTATAATTCAAAGATTACAGATGACAAGGAATATTCCGGCTCAAAGCGCAAAGCCGTCTCAAACAGCGTTATTCACTTAAGCGGGAATAAATTCATTCCCAAATAAAACCACTAAGCTGAAACTCTTTGATTTCAAACAATGTCTCTTTCCAACCGAATGTTTATTCTGCTTTAAATAAATGTAACAATGTTTTGGCAACAGTTAAAATTAATACGAAATACTAAGTGTTTTAAAGTCGCTATATCTTTATGGTTAAGACACCCGTGAAGAACATGTATATCACCTCTTTGCTTCAATAACGTCATAAGTCTGACAACTAATATTTTTATTTGATAAATAAAACCACCGTTTCCGATTTTATTTTTAAATATATTTTAAGTTTAAAAACCTTATCTTCTTTTATAATAAATTATGTATTATATATAATATAGATAGATACTATAAATTTATTAGGTTCGTTATAATTATTTTTTTTAAGTTAAAAAATTGTGTTTTTTCAAGATAACACCTTATTAAAGCATATTGGTGATATAATATCAAGATTACCAAGTAAAACTACGTTTTAACGGTTTTAAGCGCGGTAATTTTATTTGATTTTGGTTTTTTCCGACGTTTCGGCCACTTTTCAGTGGCCGTGATCACGGAAGACAAAGATGTCAAGTGTCAACGAGTATTGTTAAAGTTTTATTTAGCCTACCGCCAACTTATTAATTTTAATTATTTAATTTTTAATTTTGTTTATGGTTATTATTTAATCTATGGGAGCCTAATCTAATTTACTACTGCTTCGCAACATGTTATGGCTTGAAGAGAAGAAGCGGCGCAAGAAACTCTTCAGCAAACATGCCTAGCTCTAATAATTTTATATAATATTAAAATGGGTGGAAGGAAACTCCTGTAAAATGCCTGTCCGACATTTTATAGCGCACACGGGTACGCAAGCCCGAGGTCCTCCACGCGGCCACTGTTACTTTCCCTTTGATCCGTGACAGTGGTGTCCCCCCTTCTCCTCATCCTAGTATCCTTCATCTTTACTCCTTTCCACATACTACTATCCATTCCTGGTTTCCCTATATGGGTTGTGTAGGTCGGGCGGCAGCCGCTACACTTAAAACCATAATTCGCCGTATCATTTATGGAGAGACTTAGAGAAATGCTGGGTATGGCTAGGGCGTCGCCGCAAAACGACGCGCAGGCACATCGCCCTACACCTGCGACAAGTGGGCAAGGGCTACCGTGTCAAGGGCGGGCACGGCTAACGACGCGAGTCCACACTCAGACCAGGAAACTCCGCTTCGCGACGTGGAATATTGGTACGCTGACCGGACGTGCAAGGGAGTTGGCCGAAGTACTCTCCAGGCGGAGGGTGGCCGTGGCGTTCTTGCAGGAGACTCGGTGGAAAGGCTGCAGATCCCGGTTCATTGGGAATGGCTACAAGCTGATCTATACGGGTGCTCCTGGCGGGGAAAACGGGGTTGCTGTAGTGCTCTCCGAGGAATTCCAAAACAACATTCTGGAGGTGAAACGCTTCAGCGACCGACTTATGGTCGTGTCGGTTCTTATCGAAGGGGTTGTGACCCATTTGATAAGTGCTTACGCGCCACAGGCTGGTTGTAGCGACACTGACAGAATGAGGTTTTGGGATCAAATCGGTGATGTACTGCGTGGCATCCCGTTATCACAGGGAGTCGTTTTGGGTGGTGATCTGAACGGTCATGTGGGTGAGAAGTGGGAGGAATTTGAGCGTGTTCACGGTGGCTTTGGATACGGAAGCCGCAACGCAGAAGGGGAGGACATCCTCCGAATGTGTGCGGCTGCCGATCTTGCCATCGTGAACACGTATTTCAAAAAGAAATCCGAACACTTAATCACCTACAAGAGCGGGAGGCATGCTACCCAGATCGACTACCTACTCACCAGGAGACACCATATCGGCAAAGTAGCCAACTGCAAGGTCATACCCGGAGAGAGTCTCACGGCACAGCACCGTCTTCTTGTCATGGACCTCTGCGTAAAACCTAAAGACAAACCCGTTGAGCATTGTCGACGCCAAATTAGATGGTGGCTGCTTGATGAAGGCAAATCCCAGGAGTTCGCTTCAGCATCCGTCGAGATGTGTGTCGGAGCTGACAGCGAATTAGTCCAGAGCCACTGGGATAAGATCCAGGCAGCCATTACTAAAGCGGCAAAGGCAGTGCTGGGTGTGTCTAAGGGTGGACGCAAATGTGACAAGGAGACTTGGTGGTGGAACGACACAGTCCAGAGGGAGGTTAGGGTGAAGAAAACCCTCTTCAAAAAGTGGCAAGCGTCCAGATCTCCTGAAGATCGCGACGCATACAGGGCCGCAAAACGTGCCACTAAAAGAGCTGTAGCCAGAGCCAGACGAGACCACTTTCGATCGTTGTACGATAAGTTGGAATCGTCTGAGGGGCAGAAGCTCATTTATAAGTTGGCACGTTCCAGGATCAAAGCGGCACAGGACATTTCCAAGTGCCGCTGTGTTAAAGATCCTGGCGGTAACCTGTTATGCGAGGACCTCGCGGTGAAGGAGAGATGGCGCTCGTACTTCCACGAGCTGCTGAACAAGCAGCACAAAGAGGTACAGCCACCAAACCTCCCTCCGAATCAAGGACTAGTGCCACCGATAACGCCTGAAGAAGTCCATAGGGCTCTTCGCCGCATGAGGAATCGGAAAGCTGTCGGAGCCGATGGAGTCCCCATCGAAGCCTGGAAGGCGATGGGTCCTCGTGGTGTGGGCGTTTTAACAAACCTTTTTAACCGCATACTCCGCACCGGAAACATCCCGAGCCAATGGAGACTGAGTGTTATCACCCCAGTCTTCAAAGGTAAGGGATCGGTGCAGGAGTGCGAAAACTACCGCGGAATAAAGGTAATGTCCCACACCATGAAGCTCTTTGAGCGCATTATCGACTCTCGAATCCGGCAGGAGTGCACTGTCTCGGGATGTCAGTATGGGTTTCGTCCCGGGCATGGTACCATGGACCCTGTTTTTGCCCTAAGGATCATCATGGAGAAATACAGGACGAAGAATACGCCTCTGCATTTCTTGTTTTTGGATCTGCAGAAGGCCTTCGACTGTGTTCCTCGCGTGATGATCTGGTGGGCACTGAGGTCCAAAGGGGTGCCAGAGACCTATATTGACATTATTCGGGACATGTACCGTGATTCCGATTCCATAGTTCGGACCGCTGTTGGCGACACCACACCCTTCCCCATAACCGTAGGTGTGCACCAGGGATCTGTCCTTAGCCCGTTTCTGTTCAGCGTGATACTAGACGAAGTGTCGAATAGCATCAGAGATGCGCATGAGCAACCTCCATGGTTGCTCATGTATGCCGACGATATCGCGCTGGCAGATTCGGACAGGGGGCGCCTGGTGCAACGCGTAAATGCGTGGAAGAGGTCGCTAGAGAACGGCGGTCTGAAACTAAATGTGGCGAAGACTGAGTACTTGGCCTGCAACACTACAGATCCCACATCCGTGCGCATAGGCGAAGATACGGTCGAGCGCACGGATCAGTTTAAGTACTTGGGATCTGTACTTAGTGCATCCGGGGATATCGACCACGACGTCAAGGCCCGTATCACAGCAGCTTGGGCCAAGTGGCGTGAGGTGACAGGTGTCATTTGTGACCCCAAAATGCCGGTTAAATTAAAAGGACAGGTCTATAAATCCATCATTAGACCTGTCCTTTTGTATGGCAGTGAAGCGTGGCCTGTACTTGAGCGACACAAGCAAGAACTGCGTGTCACGGAGATGAATATGCTGCGATGGATGTGTGGAGTGACGCGGAAAGACCGAGTCAGGAACTCCCGCATCCGCGGCAGTCTTCATGTCCGTGACATAGCAGACAAATTGCAAGAGTGTCGCTTACGTTGGTACGGCCACGTTTTACGGAGACCGGCTAATTATGTGGGGAACAAATGTCTAGCCATGCCGCCTCCGCCAGGTCCCGGTCGAAGGGGAAGGCCCAAGAAATGTTGGCTTGACGTTGTGAAGGATGACATGCGTACCAATGGTCTCAAAACGGGGGATGCTGAAGACCGCGCGAAGTGGAGTAGAAAAAGTAGGAAAGCGGACGGAGTGAACGCTCCGAACGCAACCGGGAATTAACGCTCGTTAAGCGCGGTAATTTTATTTGATTTTGGTTTTTCCGACGTTTCGGCCACTTTTCAGTGGCCGTGATCACGGAAGACTTAAACTTAACTTAAGAAAATATTATTTTCAACACTTTAAACATACATCTCCTTTTGTCCTGTGATTGAAAATTAGATATGTCGTGATATAATATGTATTTGGTGTGTTTGTATAATTGCTTTAATCATAAAATCGGTTTATTATTACTGTTTCTGCTATCTTGCCATAAGATTTAGTCATGCTTTTTTTCGTTCAAGAAGTATTATTTGCAAAATTAATGTAGCCTGCCTTATCTTTCTTAATAGTACAACAACTCTATCTCTATAACAGTTGTTTAAATATTTGGATATGATACAAACATATTTCGATTGGACAAATACCTATAACTTTCTCTTGTTCTTTAAAAAGAAATACCAAGCAAGTATTGCTTGCTTGCTACTGTCCAAGATAGTGTTTAATCTACTTTGTTACTATTTCCTGAATACTCTTATTAATATCTACAACATCATCTATTTGCAAGTTACTGGACATTTTACACCTCACACATCTACTAGTAGGTAGTTTTAGATATTTTATAATAGAAAATCTGCCGGTGAAATGAAGCAGACCTAGTTGTTCTATCAACTGCCAGATGTAAGGTTCTTCAGTAAACTGAGTAAGTGATGAATTTATGTAACTCTTTATATTAATATGTACTATTTGTATGTTGTTGTTTCTACTGTGTATATTTAGGATGATATAAAGCCCTTTTAAATAGTAATAATCTCGAGGCATAAGGTGGCTTTTATGGGTAGGTTGGAGGTCACCCGGCCAAGTGAGCCCCATCTTTTTTTTTTATTGCAGGAGATCAGCAGACAGGCAGACGGCCCACTTAGTGGAAAGCGGTTACCATCGCCTATGGACATTTGCAACACCAAAGTTGCTACAAATGCGCTGCTGCTCTCTTAAGAGAAAGTGGAACCTGGTTACTAATGCCGGAATACAACACACAAGGTTGTTATGCCGACATACTCTACACCAGGGATGGTAGCCATCCAGTCGGGCAAATGCCCTACCACCTGGCTGTGGGTTGTTACTACGCCTCTTACAACAGGCCACCCGGCCGCAGCAAATTGTATTCTTTCTCCGTTCCTACACGGATAAAAATCTTTACGTCATATCGGTCATATACGCAAATATGTTGATATAAAACAATTGAGTAGAATTGATAGAACTATTCTTTCTCGTACTTCTATTGTTAAGATATATGCATTTATTCATATATTCTGCGACATCTCGATTTCACTAACACAGGTGTGGACACTCCGTTACTGGCGGAGGAAACAGACAACATACGCGCGACGATCATTGTTCAATCTGCAGCTAGCTCGTCACAATTCATATTCATAATACCAGCTATTGTTAAACATATTTCGATTTGCTGCATGGAGAACCCGCAAAGCTTTGGAACCTACAGTGAAATATAATGCAGATGACAATAGCACTTATACTGTTTTAGATATTGGCCAAAACATACGTTCATTCGATATAATGTCGGTAACCGCAGAACATGTGTTGCGGTTTGGTAGCTAACGATATAATTTGTTGGTGAATGTACCTCTGAGAACCGTTTAAATATGCGAATTTCTGGCTACAGGAGCGTTTTAATACACAGAGACGCTGACCTAGCGTTATAAGTCATTGCGGTCGAAATGGATTTCATATAAAAATATATTTGCAAATTTTGCTTTCTGAAATTCACCCTCCTTACCTTACAAAGAACTTTGATTTCTTTGACAAATCAAGTGAAATAATAACTTAGAATTTAAAAAACGAGGATGTTATTAAGTTTTATCGCCAATATATCTCAAGACTTCTTAGAGTCAATGTTAATGCAAATTCATTTTAAAGTCATTTGGGAGCTAAATTCTAAAAGCAATTAAATAGAAGCCAAACTAGACCTTATTCCAACTCCCAAGTTAGAAATCAAACAAAATTATAAAAGTAAACTTTGGGATGGCGCAGTCTCATGATAATGTAAGAACATTAAAGATTTGAACAAGATTTATAACTAAAGATTCACTGTAAATTTCGTATTTCCAATTTGGTAAGTGAGAAGCTTTTCAATTGGTTTAATATTATTAATGATAATAAAAGATTAGGAACTTTGAGTTCATCTGTATTTCTTTGTCACAATATGTCTCTTACTTTTATATATGTGGCTCTGCACAATTTATATATCTAGCCTACAAAAGTATCAAATATGAACAATGAACATTCAAGTTTTTGAATAAACTTCAAACAAAATTTTCACCCAATTTGTAAGTCTCATTTATATTCTTATATTTTATTCCATGACAGATAGGAATATAACACTTTATTGCTCACCAAAATTACAGTTACAAAATTTGTGGTAAAACAATAGGCGGCTGCATTGCTTCGAGCGATCTCTTCCAGGCAGCCTAACTTATACAATATTCTTAGCTAATCTAGTGATGTAAAATAAACAGGTGATGCATAAATTTACACGTCCCTAAATGATATTTAAAAGCATATGTAGAATAGCTTACATGCGATGCAAAGTTATTTAATTGTGCATTGTAAAAGGCTTAAGTTCCGAAGTCTTTAAGACAAATGCAAAATCCCTTCCTATGTTTCGAAAAAAACTAGCAAAAAATCACGTTTTATCTTTCCACGCAGCTCCTAAACAGCGAGCTGCACGGCTTTTCTTTGTTTTATAACGAGAACGACTCATTCTCGTAAAACGACACCGAAAAATGTACTGATGTTAACACTCGTAATACTAAGCAGCAGAAAACGACATTGTTCTTGCCGGCTGCTTCATAACCTCATAGAAAAGGAGTAAAACTAATGGGTTATTTGACATATTTGGCAATAATTTTTAATAACTAATGTACATAAAATGAACGTGCGACCAATTACTTTGCTACAATCTTGTTTCAAAATTTAATAAAAGAAATAATTTTAATTACAATTATACATGTTGTGATTAATTAAGAAAGAAAAATTAAACTAAATAAAACCCATACTAAAAAATCAACGAAATATTAACAATGAAATAAAAACTAAACTAAATTATAATTATTATAAATAAGTATTTATACAAATTACAATTTAAAAAATATAATCAATATAAACTATTCGACTCGTTAGAACAGCGACGCGACATCAAACCGCAGTGCATTCGTGCAAAATCCAGTGTTTCGTGTGACGATAAAAAGCGACTAATGTAACTGTCAAGTACTGTGATGAATTCATATTAATCTCTCATTTATTTCACATTTTCCCAATAATTTATGGTTAACACAGTCATTTGACGCATTTTCTTCCATATTTTGGCATACACCAACTAAACTGTGGAAAGTTCAGTAACATCTAATTGTGCATTTTTTGCACATATATTGTAACTTGAATTTTAAATATAAATAAATAATACCTCCAAAATGTGCAAAAAGCTGGTATATTCTAGTGAGTATACCAGCTTTTTTGTGTAAAACCCAGGTGTTTCTCCTTTCGCCATATACTAGGATTGCGGTAATAAGGAGATTTCTAACGCCAGGTTTTGTTTTTTTTAGATAACAGAAATCTAAAAAAGACGCAGGCTAGAGATAGTCGTAGCCTAATAGTACTTGCATACTATTGTGTTTCCTTTTAATAATAATTATTTTTACGCACGCACGCACGCACGCACGCACGCACGCACGCACGCACACACACACACACACACACACACACACACCCACACCCACACCCACACACACACACACCCACACACACACACACACACACACACACACACACACAGACACACGCACGCACGCACTCAAACACATAAAAATGCAAATATTTTCCCTTGATTGATAAATTACTCGTATCTGTTGTTTGTCATAACGTGAAGACTGGAATCCTCTGATACAGTTATTTTGTACTTACAAGAAAATTCCTACCACCAATCTATTGTCAACAAAGTCAGAGACTTCAATAAAGATTTATTATTATTATTATTATATTATGTTTGTTTTAACATTTGACTTCTTGCATTTTATAGTCTCTTCTGTGCTCTTGATATATTGTATTGTTACCTTTCTAATTTTATTCTTGATACATAACAAGATTGCTTATGCATATTGAGCTAATTCTGTTGAAATCGTCAATATAACGATTTAATTGAACTGCGATGCTGTGTGGTTTTAAAAATATAATATGGAGGCTTAACAATAAATAATGACAACTTAAATTCGTAACTTACAGTAGTTTGTAATCGGAATGACATACGGACGGCCAGACGCCGAGGTAAACAGACGGATGGACGGACATATGTGATATTTTTATAAGGATTCCACTTATACCAAAATTGCTATGGAACACTATGTTTTAAAATATGAAGAACAACTTGAAAATGGTATAGATATTATCTACTCCGAGACACTTTTTAAGGAATGACTTTACGAATAAATCAGAATTCCTTGCAAGGGAAATTCTCAAGGCAGTCCTCAAACACTTCGTGTTATCTGAAAACAGACGGTATAACTTTCTGTGACTTATTAAAATTCCATGTGTTCTGAAAGCTTTTAGATATTTTTCCTGAAAACTTTTTAGGGGTAGATAAGATTTCTATTATTTAAAGGAAAGCTTCAAAGCAAATTCGTACTTTAAGAGTACACGCGGCTTTATTCGAGTTTACTTCGGATCCGTGCCATATGCGAATCATCGCATGTTTAAAATAAAAATTATTTCACTTTCATCCTATATTATAATACGTAAATATCACTAATTAGGGTGAATGGCATATTATATTGAAAAAATCAACAATTACAGCAACAAATCAAACAATTTTGCAACTGGAACTACACAATCATATCATAATATAAGTATTGTACTATTGTATATTTGCCTACGACTTCGTCCACGCTCGACAGCAGGGCAGCGTATTTTGTAGTATGAAAATACCGAATAATGACTTCCGAAGATTCCCCTAAAAACCCGGGATAAGTAATGTTACAAAGGTATACATACCTAGGTCTGTTCTATTAAAGATGTCTAATGAATGTAAAAACTGTCATATTAAGCACGTTCTCATATCACGTGGTTTTGCAATTAGGAAATCCCGGGAAATATAAAAAGTCCCGGATATTAATGAAGTAGTGTTGTTGTATTTTGAACTTTGTATTCTATGAATATTTTGATATAATTATTATGAATATTTGAGACGACCGTGTTCACTGCTCTTATCTTGCAAGTCGAATGTCTCCGCCGCCCGCACGCCTTCCCCCGTTCGTGGTCTCCGCGCCGCACGCCCCACTCCTACTCACAGCGTGAACACCGGATTATACTGTTTTAATTCTTACCCCGTTTTAAAACCGCCCCGGGAAAATTCCCGTGGGACTCCCGAAATATAAAATATCGTATCACTTGAAAACGGCACAAAGCTATCGTTCTAGCGAAATCGTATAGAAACCAGCTAATATTTATGCAATCTAACTAATTTATACCATTCGTCGGAAAATTTCCGCGAGATTCCTGAGACATAAAGTATCGTAGCATTTAAAAAAAGAATGTAAATGAAACCTATCGTTTTAGTGAAAACTATGTCCGAATAAGCTAATTTGAACCTGAACTACTACAAACCGTTCCCGGGAAAAGTCCCGCGAGATTCCCTGAATAAAAAATATTTTATTCATAAAGTTTGCTATCGATCAGTGAAAAAATCACATTGTAATTCATTTTTTTTTTCAATCTGACCACTTTACTTCTTTCCCAGAAAATTTTTTGGGGAATTCCCAGGATAAAAAGTAGCGCAGATTTTAAGTCTAAGAATTTGCTTTCGTACAGCGCCGTATCGAAATCGGCCCAGTAGTTTTTACATAAATTCGGAACAAAAAGGCAAACAAAAAGACAAGAAATCTAAAAAAAATGCATCGTGTTCTCCATCGTTTATATAGTCTATTCTAGTTGCGTAGCGAGCGCGTCGGTGTTCCGCGGGCGTCTCTCTGCTCGCGTACGTCCCGGAGCCCTGACATATGGCGACAGAAGGACACCAAGGGGTTTTAGTGTGTATTCCAGCAGCCCATCTGGGCAACTCCTACACTGCCCAGCCGTAGTCTCCGTGCAACAGGGTGTCCGCAAACGGATTTCGCCTTGAAAAAGAAGGTAAAATGTTTGAAAGGCGTCTCGTTGCGATTTCAAAAAAACTTAAGTATAGTAAGATTTTATGCATCTTAAATAATAAGACAAACAAACCTACTGATTATAAAAAAGAACTTCAAATGCTCTCGTGAAAATTTAGCTTCTACATTATAAAGGAAGATAAAGAAAAACAATAAGATAATTAAATATTATTAGAAATTAATTTCTATTAAAGTGGAGCACTTGAATTTTCTTTTTAAAAATAGTGGATTGGTAAATTAAACTGAATATTATTCACTTCTGAAGTTACAAAAGCCGTTTAAAAGGCATTTAATTCTTGCCATGGAAATTTAAAATAGCACGAAAAGCAAACGAAACTCCGAGAAGCAGTTGAAAATATGAAACTGTTCACAAAATTTAAGCATTTTTTTATTCACGTCGTCACGTTTTTATTAAACAGATGTTTTAATTTCATGTCAAGCTACTTTTAAAATGCTTTATATTGATATTTTAATACCAGGCCTTCAAAGTGGAGTTCAAAATTAAAATACATTACTTTGAACTTTAACTATGGAGAGTGCTTAATTCATTTTGTTTCGTGCCCTTTTGATTCTGATCTTTCAACAACTATTAATTTAATTAATGTGTCTAAAAGAAAATTATAAGTTCAATCTGCTTTATTAGACAGTTTTATCTGTTTTTCTGCATCCAATAAAATATAAATTATATTATTCATAGAGGTTAATCTTTTTCCATGTAAAACGTTTTTTCAGCAGCTGTTTTGCATTAATATATTATCTGTCTATAAATAAATATAAACAGATGATTATGTTTGCTTCAATAACGGCCGACACATATATTTTTTTTAATTGGATTATCAAAATTACCTTTTCCGATTTTATTTTTCTAAAAAATATGGTATTTTTTTAAATATATGATATATTGACAGAAAAAAGTTATTTGTTTCGAAACTATTATTTCTTTAAAGTAAAAAAAAACTCTTCTTACTTGGATACTTGAATAAAATATGTACTTAATCTCATATATAATTCATCTTACATTCGACACATGTAAGGAAAAGAAATATTTTACTATCACATTTGTCTGAATGAGAGTTAAGAGATATAGTTTTATAATAGTCAATTCTATTTAACGTTCCATGTAGCTCCAATAATTTCATTCTTTGTTTGCTACTGGTCAACCTAATATTATGAAAAATTCAAACTAAATATTTATTAATAGATATTAATAAAAGTGAAGTAGGTATCATAATTCAGTATTCAGTATGTAAACAGTTAAAAATGACATCAAAACTAAAATACTCTATACAGCAGATCACTATCAACGGGGAGAGTGTCCAGAAGACTGTCTGCATTGCCGCGCTTTAGGGTAATATTTATTTGTTGTGCAAAATATGAGCCAGCCTTCTGATCACGGGTAGTGTCAAAGAGTTTTTTACATATGTCTTTAAAGAAACTGTTAATATTATTAACATTGATGTTAATATCAGACACAGTATTTCATTGGTGATCTTAAGTCTCCACATTTGTAACGGAATGGAAATTATCCTACTATGCTTATCCCAGATCGATTGATGATAGGTATTTTAATTGTGAGTACTTGGTAATAACAGCTATATGAACATTAGGTATGTCTAAGTATGAATAAATATCTTCCAGAAATCCAAGTTTAGCTACGAGATATATTTGATTTTTAATTTTAATCTTACAGATTATGAGATATAAAAGCCCAAAGAGGTCGTTTTCACATATGACGAACATGACGAGTATCAATATATAGTGGAACTTTATACTGTCTTACAACTTAAAATATATCTATCTACACAGGTGTCAATTTCACTAAGCCTTTCTCCAAAGGTGGCCGTTTTAGGCCCTCGGAAGGCTGATGCTTACTTCCAGTCCAGATAAATCCTGTAAGGGTAGTATAGCATATTGTAGGTCTCTACAGACCACAGACCATTAAAATGGCTCGGACTTTTGGAGGGCTTGCATGTGATCATGGGAAGGACAAAACGTAGACACCCCTTGACTTTAATATAAATGTGATGTGACACTGTCCGACGATTATCCCTGTCCACATCATATAAAAATGCACCCAAGGACAAGCCGCGGTTAGTGTAGGACTATTGTAGGAAATGAAAACAAAAGGTACCGGGCTATGGGATGCACTGTTAGTGGAATAGGGATCTGGGACTATGGTGTCTGCCCGTCGAAATGTTCAGAGAAAATACATAAAATGGACAGACGGTGACTCGTTACTCCCTGCATGGGCCCTAAAAAAATGCCGTACAAATTGCCGACGAGCAACATGGGTATGAGTGGCTAAGGGGTGTTGAAGAATGGGCTGCAGGTTCACCGAAACTACTTCCGACGTTATGCCATATATCACTTCCACCCCTGGAGCTTGAGTCTTAGCTCTAGTGATCTCCACTACGTGCTGGCTATCTAAGACAAAAGTTATCTGGAAGTGATCGCATTTTAACCTAGTCCAAAAAGTAGGAGATTCTCAATTCTTCTATGTGTTTTTTTTTTAATATTCGTTACTCAATTTCTCCGTCAATTATGGACCGATTTTCAAAATGTTTCTTTTAATCAAAATCTCCCGAATTGGTTCCATTATAACTATGTCAGGACCTGTGATAAGTGGATTTTAGGGAAATCGAGAGAAACCTTCGAAAATTGTTAACCGACTTCTTTATTAACGATGTTTCTTCGTCATGTGGAACGATTTTCTATTCTTTTTTTTATTCGTAAGCTTCCAATATGGTCTCATGGTCACCAAGTCACGATCTGGTGAGTGGGTACCAGGAAAATCGAGAGGAACTCTTATTAAAGAACGCCAAGCGCCTACATTTTTCGAAAAAAAGGTTGTATACGCGTGCCAATATTACATTTTCTACGGACGCTTAAATCGACTTCAAAGTAAAAAGCAAAAACAAATATTTAATTGATTTCTTTCTACAACATCTTGAAGTTGGTGCCAATTAAAACATAAAAACATAGTAGTTTCTATGTTTTAATTGGTTTAATTAATTTTGCATATTTGTTGTTGTTTTTTTATGTTTTACTTGGCACCGACTTCAAGGTGTTGTAGAAAGAAGCCGGTTAAATATTTATTTTTTTGCTTTTTAGCTTCAAGTCGGATTCATTTTTGTTAAAACAAATGCGGTAGAATCGCTCTTTGTACACAATTAGAATAATACTAGTTTGTAACTTTTCTTTAATTGTGTGCAATAAAGAGTTATCTATCTATCTGAATCAATATCGATCCAAAGAGTAACGCAGCCAGCCTTTTGAACATCTACCTATAGACTTATATAAACTTCCTCCTTCTCCTATTCCATTCTCTATGCCATTTTTTTATCCCATTCCTTCTGTCTGATCCCTGTATGCTACCTCTTCTATCCCATCCTCTCTATTCCATTTTAAAAGCCGGCAATACGGTGACCTAGCTGCAAACTGTGCTGCAAACATCTATGAGCGACTGTAACTACTTTTACATTATATTAGTAATTTTCTAGCTTAGCAATAAAAAATATATAAAAAAAGCAATCCTAGATTCAGTAAAGCTTTTAAGTTCCGTATCAGGCTAGTATTTTTTTTTTGTTTTACACCTATATAATATAAAACGGGTATATATAGACAGATAGGTAGATAACACTTTATTGTACACCAACACAAAAATAAACTTACAGACTAACGGTCTCATTCGTAGAAAGTTAGAGTAAATTTGAACACTTCTTTATGGTTCTTAAAGACGCGTTGAAACTTATTTTAACTCTCTATGAATAAGACCGTACAACCATATCTAATTATACACTAAGGGCGGTCTTATTGCTAAATAGCAATCTCTTCCAGACAACTCCAGGAATGAATTGAGATGATAATGACGATAGAAGTATTTGTAACCTAAAGTATAATTACTTACATTTTAATAATTATTTATAGGTATTTGCATAAATATCACACGCTTTTGTAATGTTTAATACTTGATCATTGATCGATCGTTGTTGGCTTCAAAACAAATCCAAATACCAATTTCATAGGAAATAAGGGTCCACAATCTCGGAGGCTTTTATTGAATAAATTAACTTTTATTAAAATCCTGTTTGTGACCCGTCGAAGGCCCCCTGTTCGTTGCGACTTACCGACATATTTGGGAAAATATCAGCTTACGCTTCGGTAAATAATAACTGACATTCTCCAATACAATTATGGAATTTGCAAAATCTGCGTTTTATGATAGACTTATTATTTCTCACAAAATGGGCATTCTTTATTGTGGGTAATTCGTGTACCTATAGATATTCAATTAGTTATTCTAGGATTGATTTAAAATAGATCACGTTACTGAGTACAGTAGAATCCGTTTATCATGATTCTGTCTATGTTGACCATCCGCTCAATATGAAGTAATTAAAAAGCTTAGTTTGGTTTTCATACTAAATTCTTTATGTTACTTGTCGCTTATTATGAACTGGTTTGATAAATTATATCCGAGTCTTGCGTTTAAAATTTTCAATTGCCTTGATTTTAACCAAAACAATTCTTCTACAATAATAACAGTGCCAGGTGCAATTATTTTTTTTTAATATTTATTTTGAAATGTATAATATATTATATTATTATATTTAAATGTTTACATTAGGCATATATTTGATAATGAACGTGTCAAGGGCCACATTATACATATATGTATGCACATTTCAAAATCATGTATAATAAAATCCACGCGGCTTCGCCCGCGAAAAATTCTCTACGAAGCAGAATTTATCCAAATATAGTCATTTTCACATCTAAATAATTTTAATATGATATATATGTTCGTCGTATTGTAGTCTGGTCGGTTTCTATATCTTACTACTCATTCACTTACCCTTACCTTACCACTTACCCTATCAGCGGTTGAATTTCGATATTATTGTATGAAGCTTAATATTTTAAATTTTAACAAATAGTAAAGCAAATGAACGGTTGGTAAGATATAGGAACCGGCCTTTAGTCATAGAACTAACCACAACTTAAGAGACATTTACAATGAATAACGATTATGAAGAACACGAATTTGGGACCGAAAAATGCTTTAGTGAAACTTCTTACTTCAGATCTAGTTGCAATATGAATACAGCAGGTAAAAGTAGAGGAGATAAAATTTAATTGAACATGTGCAGCTGTTCCCACGGGATGCAGCCGCTCGTGGTACCAGCGAGCTGCAGATTAGGGAGGCATGATAAGTGTTGCCAATACCATAAACTACTGGAATTATTCAACCTAAAACTTTTAACTAATAGATTTAGCCATATAAAATTGGTCGAGTCATGGTTGCGTTCGATCCTGGCCGGAACGCATGCACCACTTAGGCAGTTTTCTGAACTAATGTGCATATTGTTACAATTACCACGTGCTAATAACGGTGAAGGAAAACATAGTGATGCAACCTGCACATCGAGATAATCGATGTGTCAAACAAGCGTGGCGGGTATGCTGTCCGTTCCCCTATAGTGGGAGGTCCGAGCCAGCAGCCAGATATTTATGGGCTGTGTTATTATTTTGTTATTTATTATAAATATTAATTCTTGTGAACGATTGTTAAACGTCAAACTAAGGGAAAGGTTGATTTAACATGTACTAATGGTCGCCCAGTGGGCGTAATTCCACCATAATTAATTTAAATTATAAGTATGAACCTTATTAAGGTTCTGTTGTCAAAGACTATCACACAGACTATAATCACAGATTTCGCCAAGTCTGCACTGTTAATTCGACTTTAACAATAAACAAAAGAGTATATATGCGTGTGTGTGTCAAATACATGGTAGTGTGTGTAATGTTTTTTTATTGATTTAATGTATTTTTTATGCATGATTTAAAAAAAATAGTATTCTGCTCTCCTTCGCTATATAAACTACAAGCGTGCGAAATTTCATACTCCTCCGTCCGCGCAATTTTCGCAAAAAGGGGTACAAAGTTTTTGCTTCACGTATTAATATAATGATTACAAACAATTTCTATAGGTATATTCTATATTATGTAGTATTTATATACATAGAAATTGATTGCATCTCTAATTAAAACACTTGATCGCACGTCTATCAACAGCTAACACTATACATTATTTTATGCAAGAAAAACTATCTAAGAGTGTATGGTTGTATAATTCATATAGTAGTAGAAAATTTAAATATCTTGCAACACAAATTTCGTCTGTACCCACCACTTCTTAGCTTACAGGCAACTCGTCGACTACCGGCTAAATGAATTTTAATGAACTAGTTAAAGTTCGAGTCCGATGTAAAAGTTTTGTAAGCTCAGATACGTATAATATAATATTTTGGAATATTTATTATAGTCTTAAAAGTTATAAGACCTTACATTCTTACAGTACTAAATAAACAAGTTTTGTAATATTGAGCGATATTAGTCTGCTGACATATTTGTAAAATTACCCGAGCCTTTTAAGATAAATATAAAGAAAAACAATTTTTAGCTAGACGTGTTCCTGAGAAGCTTCTTGCCGCTTCAGCTCCTTAACAGTAAGAACACGTTGCGAAACGGTGTACATAGAATAAGAAGTAAAATTAAATTTAAACTTATATGTATGACCTTCAAAAGGCGTTTTCCAGTGGAAATTATTTTGAATAAAAGCTTTTGAATTTGAATTCAAGAAGTCATTCCAAATGTATCACGTACTCTGAGCAAAACAGTATTTTATAAAACCAATTTTAAACTGAATTTTTCACTCACACTATGTTATGTTTAAGCATATTACAAAAGTCCTTCATATTTACTCCTGTTAAGATCTGCTCTGGTCCAGTTAATATTTACTGTTTATATATATAAAATACTAGCTTCTGCCCGCAACTTCGTCCGCGTGGAGTAGTAAAAAAAGTAAGTTAAAAAATCCCCCCGTTTTTTAAACATTCTTCATTGGTGCTCCGCTCCTATTGGTCTTAGCGTGATGATATATAGCCTTCCTCGATAAATGGCCTATCTAACACTGAAAGAATTTTTCAAATCAAACCAGTAATTCTTGAGATTAGCGCGTTCAAGCAAACAAACAAACTCTTCAGCTTTATATATTAGTATAAGATATTAATCTTCAAAAGAATTTTGATACATTAAAATGTTAAAAGAAATAAATTTTAGTATTTTATAATTTAAGTGGGGAAAAAAGGAAAGTGTATATATTATTATTAAAAATATGTCTATTTAATTTAATCATTCATCCATTATCCACTTAAAGTTGGGACGCTTTTCTTCTTCTTACTTTTGCATTGTGGTTCCAATCGAACGCTTGCAGCGTTGATTTTACCTTGACACTTTATTATATACTGGGATATACCCGCGACTTCGTTTGACGTAGAAAATTCCCACGGACCTTCCAGAACACAAAGTATCACAGCATTTAAAAAATAATACAAGCTATCGTTTTAGTGCTAACTGTGTCGGAGAAAGCTAATTTTTATGCACCCGAACAACTACAAACCGCTCCTGGGAAAATTCGCGAGAGATTCCTGGGATGAAAATATCATTCCTTTTATTACATAAAATTTGCTATCGATTAGTGAAAAAATCACAATGGAATTCAATTTTTTTTTAACTGGACATTTTAAATAATTCTCAAAAAAATTCCACGGGATTCCCAGGATAAAAAGTAGCGCAGATTTTAAGTCTAAGAATTTGCAGCCGATCGGCGAAAACTGCATTTATATCGACAGACAAACGGATAAGAAATCTAAAAAAAATTGCATAGTGTTCTCCATCGTCTATATATTCTATTTCAGTATGTTTTTTTAATAGCTTCAATGTACAGACACGGCATATTTAAAATTTTATAATATATATTTATTATGATGATTTAGGTACACTTACTAAGAAGCGCTCACACGGTACTATCATGTTGATATTTATATCTATAAAAGCTACAAGTACAACAGTTTGATAAAAGATATCAATCCTAAATCGCTCGATCGTAAATAAACAATCCTTAAGTACCTATTTCTCGATACCTTTTAGTGTCATCACGGACTTTCGTGCTTAAGTGGTTTTCATGTCTAAGTGCAATAACCACACATTTTTCACACTTCACATTTAATTTAATTAATAAGTATCATTATGTGTTTAAAAAAACAGTGCTTAGGATGAAATGAAATGTATTCAGACTACAAAAACGTGCAAGTCAATTACATTGAATTACAGGCTTAAGCTTCAATGCACTAGACTGGGGAGTGTATTACGACTGAAACATTGTAAGATTATTGCCATTTTCTACTGAGGATAAGTGAGAGGTTGTTAAAAGAGCATAAAACGTACCAGTGGTCGTCAACCATCGTGTTCGATTACGAATAAAAGTTGATAGCAACCGTAACATACGTGTTCATGAGACAAACCAACTCCAGCAAGTGAATGGAGTAACTCGTGGCACTTTTACAAAGAAGCTACTTCGAAGAAAGTTTCACTTGACGTGTATCCCGAACGAATGTCGCCAGAGAGTCGTTTGAATAAAGTTAGCCTACTGATTTATGTGAAAACTTTTAGTAGGACCCCGTCCTCGGAATATGTGGCCCGGTGTATTGTGTACGTTACATACTTATCTTTAGGCGTTTATTCCCTGCTTCTGTTATTGTTTGACTCCCAAAGGTAAGTCCGACGTCGCGTCGTCGCCTTTTATTGTAAATAATGTGCCCAAGTTTCGAGCTAGCTGGTTTAAGTGTACTTTATTATTGCTAAGAGACTTCGATCGCTTTTTTCTTCATTTAAATAAATTAAATAAACGACGCATTTTAAATCTTGTGAAGTTGTTGGTTTTAAATAAATAAGCAATAAAGGTGCCGTGATACAGACCATTGAATGGAGTATGGCTAGAGTTGCCAGATGTCCGGTTTTCTTTATGTTTGTCTTAAAAAATCTTGATAAACTGGACAAAGGTTTGTCCGTTTGCGCATTTTCATTAATATAACTGCTAGTTACACTTATTTCAAAGATCAGCATCATCAGCTCACGTAATAAAGTTTTATTAAAAACAGTGGCATCGAGTACTTAAATATATAAAAAGTAGATTGGCTCTTAAATTAGCATTCGATGCAAATTTAGTAAGTACCTAACTAAAAAGCTTGTTAGTTTCAGTAAATTTATATGTTAATAAAAAATTAAAAACTTGTCCGGTTTTTATTTCGAACATCTGGCAACCCTCTACAGTAGTTGTCATAAAAAAATGGTTCAGTAAAACTTTATATTTATTTTATTTAGGGGGCTAACAGCTATCATTAATAATAACTAAAAATAAGCTAGATTAAGAGAAGCTATTAATGAGTCACCAGATATAACTTCTTACGCTTCATCAATATCACATTTTCATTTGTAAAAATTAGATATCTTATCTCGATATCGAAAATGCTTGTCTAGCGAAATTTTATAATAATTACTTTATTTTAAAAGCCCTAAAGAAAAAAAAACAAATAAAAATAAAGTCATCCGGAGGAGTCAGTAATTTTTGACAACAATGACTATAATATACATAAACATTCAGACAGATACGACAGCTAGACGGACACGATTATATTATAAATGTAATTTTTTTACCAAAACGGCTACGTTACCCTCCTACAAATGATACTTTCCCTTGGCCTAAAAATTTATCATCTAAACTACTACTATAACGCGCCTCTTACATTACTGTACTCCACTTTACAACATCATAAACAAACTTGCTCAAAGAGGTCTCATTTCTAATTTATCATTAAAACTTGTATATAGTTTGGTCTTTAAACTTTGAAACATTTCGAATTTTCGATGTAAATAACCACCGGAAAGTTGTTTCAATTTGTTATTTCTCAACAAGTTCAACGAAAACTACCTGTGAAGGAAGCGGGGGCCCGTAAGTTTTCCAAAGTGGGTACGCTCGATTAGTCAGAGAGCAACGTGAACGAGGGTTCAGCATAAAAACATCCGAAGTTGGCCGTAATTAGGGAGGCGACATCCGAAACCAACCATTAGGCATCGGACACGTTGAACATATTACGAGAGCAATTAAACACTCGTTAATTAAAAAGTCATTTCAAATAATTAGCAATTGAATATCTTCAGTTCGTTGTATCGAACAATCATCATCATAATTACTTAACCTCATCATATGTTACTTAACCTAACTGACAGGTTGACATATCAACGCACAGCCCAAATTACTGGGGCTAGGAGTATGAAATTTGGATGCAAGTTCTTTGTATAATGTAGGTGTACACTAAGAAACGATTTTTGAAAATTCAACCCCTAAGAGGTTCAAAAAGGTGAAGAAATTTGTATGAAAAACCGGCATTTTTAAAGTAAGAAGTACGAAATTTTATATAGGTACCTGATTCTGGTTAGAAATCAATGTACACGTATATCGTCGTTTTTGGAAATTGTACCCCTAATGTGGTGAAAAAAGCGCTACCTTTTAACTGTTTTTAACTATGAAACTACGTTTTAACGGTTTTAAGCGTGTTAATTTATTTGATTTTTATTATTCCAACATTTCGGCCACTTTTCAGTAGCCGTGATCACGGAAGACCAAGACAAAGTTTGCTGAAGAGTTTCTTGCGCCGCTTCTTCTCTTCAAGCCACAACATGTTGCGAAGCGGTAGTAAATTAAATTACCCTGCCATATATTAAATAATACCCATAACAAAATTAAAACTAAATAATTAAAATAAACAGTTTGACGGTAAGCTAAATAAAACTTTAACAATACTCATTGCCATTTAACATCTTTGTCTTCCGTGATCACGGCTACTGAAAATTGGCCGAAACGTCGGAATAATAAAAATCAAATAACTTATAAAGCGCGTTGCTTAAAACCGTTAAAACGTAGTTTCATTATGTATACTAGTCGCGAAAACTTAAGAAAATATTATGTTTTTGACTACTCAAACTATGAATTTTAGTCTACGTGAGGGAAGCCACGAGCAACGACTCCTAATGTAATATGTGCTTTAATTATTATTGCTATGAAAACTGTTTCACTGTTTACCAGCATTTTAGATTATTTTTATACGATCCGAATATATATCACTAATTCTCTCTATTGAAGTGAAACTTCTATATAAACGGGGGGTCTTAGAATTTTTCTGTCACGAAAAAGCGTTAGGGCCGCGTGAAGGAGCGGCATAAATTTAGACTAGACGTGGTGAGAAGCGGCATAATTTTAGAGTATACTATGGATGCGTTTTTTGGTTCCGGGTCGAATTCAGTTTTTTGTTTGATAATCTAAAATATGTTTAAATAAAAAATGCATTAATTAAAATGTACCTAACCTAACCAAATCATATATTCATTCATAATTTGCAGTAAACCTGCGAAAAATCAAAATGTGTGCTGGCACATATAGTAGAAGTGAAACTTCAACGGACAAATGGAAAAACGAATGGCAACGGATAAGTGGCAAAACGAATCGCAACAAAATTTTAACTTGAAGTTTTACGGGCAGGTTTTCAAATTCGACAAGTACATTAACAATCTGCCCGTAAAACTTCAAGTTAAAATTTTGTTGCGATTCGTTTTTCCACTTGTCCGTTGAAGTTTTTATTTTGTTTGTACCTTTGTCGACTTTTTGTTATGTCTTAAACGGTATAAAATGGAAATAAATGAATAAAATATTCAAGAAAATTGTTACTTTAGTACTGTTACCGACATACATAACTAGTTGGTTTTCCGAAAATATTGATAAACCTTATTTTATGAATAATTGTTCATATTATGTGACAATACCAAAGAAACATAAAATTAGGGCTGATTTAATTTATTCTTATTAATATCTATATATTTTTAAATTAATACTTCAAATATATTTATTCGTTTAAAGAATATCTAAATCGTTTAAATACGTATATTAATTTACAAAACAGGAAGTAATAAGTATATTTGATTTATCCAATCCCTTTCATTTTTTTTATTTTTTTATTGCAGGAATTCAGCAGACAGGCAGACAGCCCACTTGATGGAAAGCGGATACCATCGCCTATGGACATTTGCAACACCAAAGGTGCTACAAATGCGCTGCTGCTCTCTTAAAGGAGACTGGAACCTGGTCATTAACGCCGAAACACAACACAAGGTTGTTATGGCGGCATACTCTAGACTAGGGGTGGTCGCCATCCAGTCGGACAAATGCCCTACCACCTGGCAAAATTCATACTAGCACCACATCAGATATGTACAGAATATTTTGTTATGTGGAAATTGCATTACTTGTTCAATTATAAATAAATGAAGCATGCGGTTTTATTTATTAATATCATTTCTATCTCTATAATAAGTAAAAATATTTTATTCTAAGATTAAAATTGCGTTTTAAATATGTCGAGAAGATTCAAAAGCTTTAGAAATAATTGTTTAATAATATTTATAAAGAATACGTAACATGGTATTTTATACAATATAATATTTTGAAATCTATATTCCTATATGTATAGAGGCAACTAATTATATTAAAATTAGATAATTTTAATCCCTTGTCCACCCTCGGTATTAAAATTACATATATAACAAATTTCAGCCAAATCGGTCTAGTAGTCTTCCCGTAAAAGCATAATAAACAGAATCAAATACATTTTTATCCCGGAAACTATCCTATTTTTCGGGATAAAAATCCTATCCTACCCTAGCTCGGCATTGAAAAAAATATATATACTGAGTTTCACCTAAATCGGTTCAGTAGTTTTTCCGTAAAAACGGAACAGACAGACAGACAAAGTTACTGTCGCATTTATAATATTAATAGGGATTAATAAAACCTGAAATGCCATTTAGTAGTAGTACCCAGGGCTTTTTTTGTGTGGCACGCGGGGGCACGCAATGCCCTTAAAGGAAATTTCGAAAATATCGTAAAATTGCCATAACAACTGAAGAAGATAACAAAACAATTTTGGTAACCTTTACAAAAAATGGATTTTTTTAAATGGGTTTTTTGGAGTGGAGCTACAGACACAAAATTATAGACTTACAATTTTCGAGAATTAGCGTGCCCCCAAAAAAGAAGTGACAAAAAAATGCCTGGTAGTACCAATACCCGTCGCGATAAAGAGAGACACATTCGTAATACAAAAGGCTGTTTCGGAGCGGTAGGTATACGTCTGTAAATCGAAATAAACAGGCATCATCGAATTCCCATTCGGTCCTTTACATTTTGATTTATCTGTTGAGTGGGATCAACTTGAGGCGTAATTTATTGCAACCGACGCTCGGAGGCCTCTTCCTTGGTTCTCCCGTTAATTCTGGGGACAAGGCTAGATAACGCCCTTGACACCTTTGTTAAGCCCACACTAGGGCAATGTACATTCTACATCCGAGAGAGTAAATAGGGACGTACAGACCGCCAATTTCCATCGTGTTTATTTCGCTTCCTCTTGACATGGGGCGGTAATGGGAAGCGGCTTCGTTGGCAGTGAGATTGCGAGGAACACATGGTTGATAAGAATTGGGAATACGGAAATATTTTATCATGATAAATTTCAACGGAATTACATAATAAGCCTTGTTTATTGGAACAATGCCTATTAATTGTCCTATATTCATTTATTATGATATAAATTTTTATCCGTGCAGGAACGGAGAAAGAACACAATTTCCTGCGGCCGGGCGGCCTCTCGTAAGAGGCGACAAAACAACCCACAGCCAGGTGGTAGGGCATTTGCCCGACTGGGTGGCTACCACCCCTGGTCTAAAGTATGTCGCTATAATAACCTTGAGTTGTGTTCCGGCATTAGTCACCAGGTTCCAGTCTCCCTTAAGAGAGCAGCAGCGCATTTGTAGCAACTTTGGTGTTACAAATGTCCATAGACGATGGTAACCGCTTTCCATCAAGTGGGACGTCTGCTTGTCTGCTGATCTCCTGCAATAAAAAAAATATATATATTATATAAACAAGAGCGATTTTCTTCTATATAATTATTAGCTATACGTTTTAATATATTGAAAATATAAATTAATGAACAGTTTAAATAAGCTTTATATTCCGTAAATTTTATGGAAAGATTACATTGTTTTTCAATTTAAAAAAATCCACTGTTTAAAAAGAATGTACCTAATTCAATTAATTTATTAAAGAAATGATATTAACTAATATATGATTAATGTTAATTATGTTAATGATGATGATGATGATTGATTTCATCATTCCTCAACAAAAATAAACTTTAATTATTAATTTCAATATAAGGATGAAATAATGGATTTTTTAGGTTAGTTTTATATCCAAATTTATATATTCTACAAAAAATTTGTGTCATAATCCAAACCCAAAATTTGAAATTAGTTGTTTCTCCCTTTTGTAACACGAAAGCACCGCATCACTATTAAGATCCTAAAATTAATATTAACACAATATATCATGTAACGAAGACATTATATAATTAGTAAGCTTACACTCGAGACGTTAAGTAAAGGTTTGTAAGGGACAATTTACGAGTGAATCCTGCCCGTCGTCGGTTTAATTCCGCTCACACCGGCCAGATAACCGGCTACCAACTCGATTTATTACTTTAATCAAACCTACAACGTACACTGACAAAAACTACGCATTTAGTTTTATTTACTACGCGAAATACTGCAACAAATAAACAATTTTACTCGCCGGGCAGGAATAATATTTTTTTGTTACGAGAATTAACCATATAAATAGTGTCATATATTGACATGGGGCTTCTACTACCTATATAGTAGATAGCGGTTCAGTAATGTCATAAAAATAAATGTAAGCTTCATTCCTCTACATACCTACTATGTCTCTTTTCTATCACCTTTATCCCAATCATCTTGGGGTCAGTACTTACTACTACAGTCAGTACTACTGTATGTATGTTCCTTCCAGACCACGTCATTCTTATATATAGCAATCTTCCTGCTTAACGTCGTTTCTGTAACATGATATTCATCTCTCCTCATTATATGTTCATACCAACTTAATCTTCTTCCTCGCAATTTTTCAGTCACAGGCAAAACAACACCTTGAAATTGCTAAAGATTAAATGAAGAAATACTACTAATAACTAAAGTTAGTGCTAAATACTCGATGGTATTCTCAGATTTACCATATATTTACCAGGATCCCCGAAATCAAAGAGATTTCTGATGCGTTAACCGTGTTAGCTAATGAGTCCTTCACACAAAGAGGGTTATTAGTAGTATCCTTCTGTTAGTCTATAGAGCTCATGTATCAACTCAAGGACTTTATTCAAGCGATAAGGATCATCGTCTCACACCACTGTCATTAAATTCAGAGAAGTGCGAGTAATTACTCATTCAATATACGCTGACAAATGTATACTGAAAGTCTGTGCACCATTTTAACTTTTCTATAAAGATTTCCTAGCTAGATACGTAGAACCTGCTGTTGCATTTTCTAGAACAGAATATTTCGTTTCGAAGCCTATTAATCAAGAAGATCCCCTTGATGATCCAAATTTTTTATTTTTCCCCTTAAAGCATCAAACAACACTTATTCAATTGCTCCGTGGAACAAAGAGTAAGTAAAAATATAAGGTAAGTACCCTCTACCAATGACAGAAAATAAGCTTTTATTGACATAAGCAAATTGTTTTCAACCGGTTTACTTGGCTATCCTAGTTTTCTACGTATAAAAACCAAAAAAATATTCATTAAAAGTTATGCGGGCGTTTATTAAACACTATTATACTTAAGACCACTTTCAACTGTCAACTTTAACTTCAAAGTCAGAACTTTACTTTTATCTAATTACAACTTAAAACTTGCTAACCCTCCGAAATATATTTTTAAACAAACAGTGTATTTGAGTAAATATTTACGCTGAAATAAATATGAAATGCCGGATAACTTTGTGGGTGAAATTTCGCATCATTAGCGAGGATTCACAAGGTAGCTCCGTTTTGGCCGACTAGCGTTTCAACTGCACAGCAAAATGCCAGTGGTAATGTTTTAAACAGTATCATACTACCTCTACATTCTACTGGCTCCTACTCATGAATAAATATGTAAATTGAAAGTAAATAGTTTATGTGCAAATATACGTAAAGGTTTGATTTAATAAAACTTACCATTCGTAATCTACACTAATATTATAAATTCAACTTTTTTTAATGAAGCACTACCATGTCTGTTCAAAATATACTTTTGTGACCTCAAATATCTATAATATTATAAAATTCTCAAAATGTCGTGTCTGTACATTGAAGCTATTATAAATATACTGGAATAGACTTTTTTTATGCTGAAGTACTGCAGACAGGCTTATGGCCCAACTGTGATGGAAAGTGGTTACCGCCGCCTATGGACATTAACAATACCAAAGGTGATGCCTATGTGCTGCCGGCCTTGAAGGAGAAACTGGAACCTGGCCACTGATGCCGGAACACAACTCAAAGTTGTTATGGCGGCATACTCTAGATCAGGGGTGATAGCCATCCAGTCTGGAAAATTCCCTACCAACTGGCTGTGGGTTATTTTGTCTCCTCTTACGACAGGCCGCCCGGCCGCAGGAATTTGTATTCTTTCTCCATTCCTGTACGGAGGGATTATATAAACGATGTAGGACATGATGCAATGTTTTTTTAGATTTCTTGTCGGGTTGTATGTTTGGTCGGGAGTCACGTAAAAACTACTAGGCCGATTTCGATACGGATTTCGCTGATCGACAGCAAATTCTTAGGTTTAAAATCAACGCTACTTTTTATAAAAAATTTCCAAGAGCGGTTTGTAGTTGTCCGGATGCATAAAAATTAGTATAATCCGACACATACATACATACATACATAACTTCACGCCAGCTCCCTTGCGGGGTAGGCACGAACAACAGAGTGCCATTTAGGCTTATTCTTACACACCTCACTTGCCGACACAGTTTTCACTAAAACGATAGTTGCAGTACTTTGTGTCTTGGGAACGCCGCGGGAATTTTAAGTCAAGCGTGGACAAAGTCGCGGGCATATCCAAGTAATAAAATAATATTTTGAATTAGGATTTATTGGTTTATATTGACAGTAGTAGTAAATGGTTTTCGCTCTTGCAGATATTGCTCGCAGCGTTTAAATTTCCGGTGAGTGCTACCTTAATAAGAGACTTTAAGAACGGTGTTTTGTTATTTTAAAATTTGTTTCGTAACAAAACCTTATAGTACTTTAGCCCTAATTTATGTATGTACATTTGTATCTATATTTTGTACATCAACCTATATGATTATCTGCGAACTTCCTACATATTTTTACATATTGTTCTATTCCATATATATATAACTAAAACTCTTTCATTTTCCCCAATTAAATATATCAATGTAGAATAGACAATTTGACTATTTCAATTAACTAAACTACTAAGTAATAAGTGTCGGGGTGAAGGTAAGGAAAGGAATGCTCCGGTGGTTTGGGCATGTGGAAAGAATGCATGATGAAAGAATGACTAAACAGATATACAATGCAAAAGTGGATGGATGCAGAAGTCGTGGAAGGCCACGACACACCTTCCATGATCAAATTGATCGAGTACTAGCAGAAGGTGATGTCAGGAGCCTTAAGAACAGACGAGCGTGCATGACAAGAGTTATGAATATCAAAGAAGCAAGTGAAGTGTGTAAGAATAAGCCTAAATGGCGCTCTGTTGTTCGTGCCTACCCCGCAAGGAAACTGGCGTGAAGTTATGTATGTATGTACTAAGTAATAGTCTTTCTAAGCGGCTTCCCTCGTGTTAACTTGCGCGTAACTCACGGGAACTATTTATTTTCTGTAATAAAGTATGCTAGATTAATCATAGGTTTCAATAAATATATATTATAAAAATTAACGATGCCGAAATAGTTTGTAGATAGTTTTTAGAAAGTTGTTTCCCACGAAGGCAATGCAGATGCTGGGATATGGAATAATTTATGACGTCCCCCGTAATGTCCTCCATTGTTTTATATTTTCGAGAATTTCGGTAATAGTTTAAAATAACGTCCTTTGTAAGACCATTTGAGTCAAAGAAAGATGATCCTGACATCTGCCATTGCCATTGTATGTACATATTTTAGAAAATAGTTGTGTAATTTAACTGCATGCTTTGTTTTAATTTAGTGAGGGAACAATTTATTAGTTTTTGGACAGGGGTCGCATCTTCCCAGAAGGGTTGGGTCCAGGCCGGAGAAATCGTGGGAAGCTGCCGCAAAATGTTAGTTTTTTTAATGAATTCGTTCGTATAAGTAGTGAGTGATCCGCCAAGACAAGTCAGTGTGTATTACCAGTGTGTATAATCAGTAACTAGAGAGCGGGTTACTGTATTAAAAGTGTTAGTCAGAGTGTTAGAGTATTAGCTGGAGTGTATTAAAAGTAGTAGTCAGCGGGTTAGAGTCTATACAACTTAGTTAACGTACGAATATACCGATTACGGCTTTAATATAGCCAATGGTTATTTTATTGTAAATACAACTCAGTAGCGTTCAAATAAACGACGTGAACCGTAAGAGTGACTGGTGTATTATTTCCACCGGCATATCCCGCCAGCGCCTCCTACAGGCTTCCACCGAAAGCCCTGTCGGAGACCCGCTACAGTTCTTTATATTGGTCCTTCGAGCAGCCGGATTGGGAAGAAACCATGCCACTCACCAGGTCGCCAATTGGTTCAAGATCGTCGCTTTGCGAAGAATCGTCTGAGATGTTTGCTGATGGCAGGACAACGAACGTACCGACCTTGTCAAGGGCACACGCCGCAGCGTTGAGAGGAAATACGACCGTGGGTACTTCGACAGAGACCTCTGGTACTGTTTACCGAGGTACAACCAGAAGAACACGTGCCGTCACCGCAGCAGCCGCCGCCGCTGCCAACGCTGTCAACGCCGCCCATGTACAAGAGTTGCCAGCCTCATCAGCATTGAACGCCTTACACGTAGCCCAGCTGACGGACGCCGCAGCGTCACAGAAAGGTACGAATTCGAAGAACATTGGAGGGCCTCTTGAGAATCCCCCGTTCGTCTCTTCGATGCCTCTCGTACCAACCGCACCTCCACGATCAACGAAATCGACGAGGAGGGTTGAATTAGAAACTCGTTTGCAATTGGAAAAACAGAAATTGGAAATTGCACAAGCCAAAGCTGCAATTACAAGAATCCAATTGGAACTTAGTCAGTGCGAATCAGAATGTGAACTGGAAAATGAATCTATCAGAAGCGAACCGATTAGATCAACGCATGTTGAACAATGGTTAGAGCATAGTGCCACCTGTGTCGATCAACCAAAACAAACTAAAGTACCTCAAAATAGTGACATAAAAGAGCTAGCCGATGCTATCATCAACGCAACGAAATCGATGCAACCAGCCAGCTCGTTTGCGCCGCAGAAAGTCTGGGACTTGCCAGACTTCAATGGAGCTTATAAAGAGTGGTTGCCCTTCAAGAGGACGTATGAAGAAAGTCAAAGTTACTTCAGTGAAGTTGAAAATATGGCTCGTCTACGAAAGTCACTCAAGGGGTCCGCAAAAGAATCAGTACGGAGTTTATTATTCGTAGCATCCGACACGAGTGAAGTTATGAATGCTTTGGAAAGGAGGTTTGGGAAACCGGAGCAATTAGCACTCGCCGAAATTGAAAAAATAAAGGAGTTGCCACGACTTGGTGACGCTCCAAGAGATATAGGGATTTTTGCCTGTCGTATTAACAACGCCGTAGCTACAATACAAGCGTTGAACAAACAACAGTACCTGCATTCGCCGGAAATGAGCAGATGTATAATAGAAAAGTTGAGCCCTATTTTAAAATACAGATGGTATGATTATAACGCCCGTAGCGGTGATGAACCCGAGTTGCTGAAACTGAAGGATTTTTTGAACATTGAAGCCGATTTGTGTGGAAAGTTTGTACTTCCTGAAACGATTAAAAAGAGAGTCGGGCCTTCACGCTACCCAGTACACACCGTCCGTGAAGAAACGAAAAATGTTTTAAATAAATCGTGTGTTGTTTGTAATGGAAAGCATTGGATCACCGAATGCAAACGGTTCACAGAGGCGACTGTAGACGACAGATGGGAAATTATAAGACAGAATAAGCTGTGTTTCAAGTGTCTACGTCGCTCTCACGGAATATCAACGTGCAGAGGGTAGGGTTGCAAGAAATGTAGGCGACCCCACCACGTCATGTTGCACGCCGAGTCGACACATCGTCCACAAGCGCCGACACAATGTGAGGTACGTACGTCAACATATCCAGAACTCGGACAAGAATGCGAACCAGAAACAGTGACGAAAGCTGTTTATATGTCGACTGGAGCAGAGAAAGCGTTTCTGAAAATTATCCCCGTCGATATCTACGGCCCCAAAGGAACCGCTCGTGTCTTGGCCCTACTAGATGAAGGGTCAACTGTGACACTATTGGATTCTGAGGTGGCAAATCGAATTGGAGTAATGGGGAAATCCGAGACGCTCTTATTGGAAACTGTTGGTGGAAAAATCATCGAGCGGAAAGAGTCGCAAAAGATGAACTTGAAAATAAAGGGCGTAAATCGAAGCGACAAGCGTAGTTTAAAAAATGTGAGAACAGTTGAAGCGTTGCAGTTATCGTCTCAGTGCATCGAAAAGGATTTCATCGCGAAATGCACACATTTGAAAGAAAAGTTAAATGAACTCATTTACGAACCAGAAAGGCCAGCGTTGCTAATTGGTCAAGATAACTGGGAGTTGATAGTTTCCAGAAAGATACTAAAGGGAAAGCAAAATGAACCCGTTGCTTCACTCACCAGCCTCGGGTGGGTGTTGCACGGCCGTTATACTGGAAACCCAGTTTCACTTAACGCCGTTAACCACTGTCGACGAGTATATGCCGAATCGAACAAAGAATTGAATAAAGAATATGATAAACAAATTCATCGCGTGTCGATCAATGAGTATGCTGAAATCGCGCTAGCCGAAACAGTGCCGAGTCACAATGTTTATTTGTCTCAATCTGAGGTCATATGTCCTATTACGAAAAACAATCACATAGTGTTTGATGCTGCCGCATTTCAAAGGAGGAGCGTAAACGTCGCCTTACTAACCGGTCCAGACTTACTACAATCGTTATTTGGAGTAATGCTACGATTTGATGAAGAAAGCGTAAATGTAGTAACAAACATCAAAGTAATGTTTCTACAAATTAAAAAACAACAAAAAGGATATCCGCAAATGTCATGCGCAATTACATGCAACAACCACTTGGATAGCTATTTATGGAGTTCTCAAGATACAAAGGCATCGAAAACAATAGAAGCCATAAACACTGTGCGTACGGTAGCCACCACCTTAGACCTCAGACAGTGGGCTAGCAATAAAAGGGATGTATTTAGGCAGGGCCCACCAAAGAAAGAAATGATGAGTGCGGTAAAGTTAACTGTTGTTCTAATGGGACTCTTTGTTCCGGTCTTGAACAAAGGTAAGCATTTCATTGAAGAGTTATGGCGAGCAGGAAATAACTGGAATGCATATTTTGAAACGAAGCGATATTCGCTTGGGCAAGAATACGCCGCAAGAAGCACATTGGAGAGCTTCAACGATGTTTGGAAATGGATCGCAGTACCTGCATTCTCATGCGAGCCTGAAACAAAGTGGCTAACTAAAAGATACGATTGGATCTGTCCTATCGGAAAAATAAAGTGGAATGCAATTCAGCGAATGGCAGACCACATTTGGGAGCGCTAGTTGAAAGAATGTCTTTCAACCCTTAAGCCTCGCAGAATCGGCGGAGGCCTTGCAAAGGGAACCCATGGAAGAACAAGAATTTTCGACGTCCAAATAACCGGCGGAGTCATAAGAGGAATCACTACGCGTATCGTCGTCCTGGTATCTGCAGCAGTGGCATCGTACCCGAGTTTGGAGTGCCTGAAGGAGCAGGCACTGGGGGGGAGACTGTTAACGATGCCAAAATAGTTTGTAGATAGTTTTTAGAAAGTTGTTTCCCACGAAGGCAATGCAGATGCTGGGATATGGAATAATTTATGACGTCCCCCGTAATGTCCTCCATTGTTTTATATTTTCGAGAATTTCGGTAATAGTTTAAAATAACGTCCTTTGTAAGACCATTTGAGTCAAAGAAAGATGATCCTGACATCTGCCATTGCCATTGTATGTACATATTTTAGAAAATAGTTGTGTAATTTAACTGCATGCTTTGTGTTAATTTAGTGAGGAAACAATTTATTAGTTAATGGACAGGGGTCGCATCTTCCCAGAAGGGTTGGGTCCAGGCCGGAGAAATCGTGGGAAGCTGCCGCAAAATGTTAGTTTTTTTAATGAATTCGTTCGTATAAGTAGTGAGTGATCCGCCAAGACAAGTCAGTGTATTACCAGTGTGTGTATAATCAGTAACTAGAGAGCGGGTTACTGTATCTAATAGTGTATTGTCAGTCAGTGTATTACCAGAGTGTGTATAATCAGTAACTAGAGAGCGGGTTACTGTATTAAAAGTGTTAGTCAGAGTGTTAGAGTATTAGCTGGAGTGTATTAAAAGTAGTAGTCAGCGAGTCTATACAACTTAGTTAACGTACGAGTATACCGATTACGGCTTTAATATAGTCAATGGTTATTTTATTGTAAATACAACTCAGTAGCGTTCAAATAAACGACGTGAACCGTAAGAGTGACTGGTGTATTATTTCCACCGGCATATCCCGCCAGCGCCTCCTACAGGCTTCCACCGAAAGCCCTGTCGGAGACCCGCTACAGTTCTTAGAGAGAGAGAGAGAGAGAGGGAGAGAGAGAGAGAGAGAGAGAGAGAGAGAGAGAGAGAAAACCAGAAAACAAAGATTAAAATATAATTAAAAATAAAATTCTGACACTATAACGGTCGATGGAATAATAAAAAATTAGGGACATAGTCTAAAGATCGCACCTCGGAGTCAAATATGTTTAAGGCGGCTCTGGAATCAAAAGTACCTACAATTGAAGTGAATTCATCAAAATCAATCGATAGCAACGTATAATTTTGCGTATATTTGAATTTAGTTAAAAAACTTCTCTTTGAAGATATAACATCAGTTCATTAGCGAGTATTCACTGCGTGTCAGCGGTCTGCAGCCTCGAAGTGCCGACACGGCAATTCATTTTACATTTGACCTAAATTTTAGTCTATAGGTAGCCGTGAGCACGCCAGAAAACTAAAAGTAAAAACCTTGTACCGACACCATGATTAAAACTGCCACATGAAAATGCACCACATGCAGTATTGAATTAAATGTTTCATAGTAAAAAAATAAATGCATTTCGACATAATATTACTTACATATTTGTTTACCACTAACTCTATGATTGAAACGATGCTTGAAACCGTTAGTTGCTATCCACATACAAAACTGGACTACACCTATTTGTTTGATTTTCACTATTAAAATAAAAATCAAAAACGAATTTGTGCCTCAACCATCTATTTTTTAATTCATTTTTATAAACTTTGGGAGCACTAGACGGAGGTTTACATCCGGCTAATTGATTTGACTTGTGTTTTTCAACTCCTCAAATATTAAAGTTAAATATAATCAACATTTCAGAGTGCCTGAAATACCTATTTTGTTTAAAAAAATCACTAATTTGAAAAGTTATAGTTCGGTAAATTTGACTTCTTTTCAGCCGTGTCTTCGTTTAATATTTTCTTAAGTTTTCGCGACTTGTATACATAATAAAACTACGTTTTAACGGGTTTAAGCGCGGTAATTTTATTTGATTTTGGTTTTTCCGACGTTTCGGCCACTTTTCAGTGGCCGTGATCACGGAAGACAAAGATGTCAAGTGTCAACGAGTATTGTTAAAGTTTTATTTAGCCTACCGCCAACTTATTAATTTTAATTATTTTATTTTATTTTTAATTTTGTTTATGGTTATTATTTAATCTATGGGAGCCTAATCTAATTTACTACCGCTTCGCAACATGTTATGGCTTGAAGAGAAGAAGCGACGCAAGAAACTCTTCAGCAAACATGCCTAGCTCTAATAATTTTATATAATATTAAAATGGGTGGAAGGAAAAATAAAAGTAATTATCAGTCAAGTTGGTTTGTGTTCCGTTGTACGCAGAAAGAGCTCACAGTGTCTTGAGGTCTGGCAGCTGGTTTTTGCTGGGTTTGGGTCTTAATAGTTTTGATAATTGGATCCCAAACAGGTGGTACTTGCCAACCATCTTCTCTATTGAAATTTGGGTGTTTTTTGATTTCAATAGCCTCACGCATCATTCTAGGTATGAAACGATTCTCTTTCGCGAGGATTTGTAGGTTATCGAATCTGATGTAGTGGTTGGGTTTATCCAGCGTGTGTTCACTGATCGCAGACTTCGTAGACCTTGTGTGTTTCATGTCAGCAATGTGTTCTTTTACTCGTGTTTTTATGCTCCTCTTTGTTTGCCCAATGTATGACAATCCACACTCACAATCAAGCTTGTAAACCCCTGCATCCTGGAGTGGGATATTGCATTTCACAGGTCTCAGAAATTGGGTAATCTTTTTCTGCGGCTTGAAATATGTTTTGATTGAAGCTCGCCTGAGGATGTGACCAATTCTGTCTGTGACCCCCTTGATGTTGGGTAGGGTAGCAGGGCACCGCTCAACTGAAGGTGGTTTGGGGCCTTTGTGACGTTGGTGTGGAGTCTTCAGCTGATTGCGTTGTAGAACTCGCTTGACATGCTGAAGCTCTCCAGCTATGTGGTTCTCGTCACAAATTTTCCGTGCTCTCTGAAACAAAGATTTGCCCACGGTAGCTAACTGACTAGGATGGTGGTGAGCACATCCAGAGCCCATCCTAAGGAACCCTGACAATACTCTTGGTCATACGGTGTATAGGAAACCTACCCATACAGATAAATACCTTAATGGTTCGTCTCACCACCATCCTAGTCAGTTAGCTACCGTGGGCAAATCTTTGTTTCAGAGAGCACGGAAAATTTGTGACGAGAACCACATAGCTGGAGAGCTTCAGCATGTCAAGCGAGTTCTACAACGCAATCAGCTGAAGACTCCACACCAACGTCACAAAGGCCCCAAACCACCTTCAGTTGAGCGGTGCCCTGCTACCCTACCCTACATCAAGGGGGTCACAGACAGAATTGGTCACATCCTCAGGCGAGCTTCAATCAAAACATATTTCAAGCCGCAGAAAAAGATTACCCAATTTCTGAGACCTGTGAAATGCAATATCCCACTCCAGGATGCAGGGGTTTACAAGCTTGATTGTGAGTGTGGATTGTCATACATTGGGCAAACAAAGAGGAGCATAAAAACACGAGTAAAAGAACACATTGCTGACATGAAACACACAAGGTCTACGAAGTCTGCGATCAGTGAACACACGCTGGATAAACCCAACCACTACATTAGATTCGATAACCCACAAATCCTCGCGAAAGAGAATCGTTTCATACCTAGAATGATGCGAGAGGCTATTGAAATCAAAAAACACCCAAATTTCAATAGAGAAGATGGTTGGCAAGTACCACCTGTTTGGGATCCAATTATCAAAACTATTAAGACCCAAACCCAGCAAAAACCAGCTGCCAGACCTCAAGACACTGTGAGCTCTTTCTGCGTACAACGGAACACAAACCAACTTGACTGATAATTACTTTTATTTTTCCTTCCACCCATTTTAATATTATATAAAATTATTAGAGCTAGGCATGTTTGCTGAAGAGTTAGGCTCCCATAGATTAAATAATAACCATAAACAAAATTAAAAATTAAATAATTAAAATTAATAAGTTGGCGGTAGGCTAAATAAAACTTTAACAATACTCGTTGACACTCGACATCCTTGTCTTCCTTGATCACGGCCACTGAAAAGTGGCCGAAACGTCGGAAAAACCAAAATCAAATAAAATTACCGCGCTTAAAACCGTTAAAACGTAGTTTTATTACGTGTCTTCGTTTTTGTATTTAGATATTATTTAAGAAGTAGTATACAAAACCTAATGTCTCAAATATCTACTCTCAAATTTTATTGAGCTGAGTTTCCGATCCATATCCACCATGGCACATATTCATATATCTGGCAATAGCAGTTTTTGCGGCCATCAGCTATAACACAGACAGTCACTGAAGTAAGACTATACATTCATCCTTATTTTTTTAGTATCTATTAATTATAAGTAAATACATTTATGACAAAAACTTTAAAAATATTTGCTCACGTTAATAAATTTAATGCTCATAATAACTATGTGTTGTATTTCTCTAAAACTACTTGAACCTCAATGTGAAACTGACTCCCAAGTTTTTTTTATGGTTCGCTTTCTATTTTATCTTAACAAACAACGTCACTTACAACTTCTGTGGCGTTTGTTGTGAAATCATTACTGGTCACGTCGGTTTTTACGAAGTCAAACTGGATTTCTTGAGCTTGAAAATTCCACTTCTTTTCACTTCTTCTTGAAAATCAGGTCGAAATATTTATAACTAAACAAAATAAGGAATAGTAAATGCAATCTTATCTAATACTAATATATAAAACTAAAGAGTTTATTTGTTTAATTGAACGCGCTAATCTCAGGAACTACTGGTCTGATTTGAAAAATTATTTCAGTGTTAGATAGCCCATTTATCGAGGAAGACTATAGGCTATATATATCATCACGCTAAGACCAAACTTATTTTTTTAACTATTCCACGCGGACGAAGTCGCAGGCAGAAGCTAGTAATTACATAAGTCCAGTAATAAAATTGTGTGTGCTCGGTGTTGAACTATGATTTTCTGGCATTTTTATTCCCGCTCAACACGAATCTGAAGTGAGAATTTACCCCCATAAAAGAACAAATAATCGAGAAAAATCCAAAATCCCCCAACCGAAAAAATATCACGATTTTTATCGATTTTTTTTTGTTTTTCTCGATTATTAGTTCATTGACCCCCTGTGTTATTAAAAATAAAGTCCAAGTCATGTATTATGCTTAAATGCTACAAAGCGTATGTTATTAGAGTACAGAACATGTTCTCCCTTTGATAGTCATACGTAATATTTGTGTTAGGGTCAAAAGTCATTTGTAGTTTTTATAACTAGATCATTAATAAGAAGTTAGTAATAATTAGAATAATTCCAATGTTTATAAGACTGATCATAAATTTCTCATTAGAGCATTCAACGTGGCTGCGCTGGTGTACATTTTGGATACATATCCCGCAGTAATTATTCAAATTTTCTATTTTTCCGTCTTCGATTCCAAAAGTATTGTGCAAATATTATATAATTCCATAACAATCACAATGTTACAAACATCCAAACAAAATAAATTTACATTTTTGTATTAGAATAGATAAATACGGATTGATGATGAAATGGATCATTAACTGATCAGATGAGCTGTACACAGCTCATAAGTGTGACCAATTGTGTGTTGAAACCGCAATATTTATAGGGTTCTATAGCCATAAACCTATTTACAAATTTAACTATTCTATGAATTAAAATATACTTACAAAATGACATAAATCTATACGTAAAATATAGACCGCACATCGCTGTTGAAAATAATAAACTAATTCTAACTTAATATTGTAAATACTGTTAACGCCGACATATTTGGTCACCGCCTTATTGTTTCCTTTTGCTTTTCGACGCATCTGTCACTATGTAAGTAATAATAAGTTGATATAGTCTACTTTCGATCGCTGATCGTGTCGCTGCTTTCGTGATAATCTCGCCGCCTCTTGTGTTGTGGCGCACTCTACGCCCGCTTATATTAACCCGCCTGTTAGAAGGTACTCGCTGTACCGCACCAGCTGATCCAGTCAAGTCGAAGGAACCGCAAGACGTGAAGAAAGGATCACGAGGAAGACGTGCCTGACACTGCGAAGCCCGCTTCATTCGTAGCGTGTCTGATGCGGCAACCTATCCTGTAAGTCCTTTCCTTCTCTCTTATCCCATTACATCCCACATTAACGACCGCGCCCATAAATACGAATGTGAATTTGTTGGTTCGTCGTCATGAAATTTTGCCCACAACGCGTATGCAAAATTTCATGACGATCAGAGGTATAGAAAAGGACATAGGGTACTTTTCATGTACAAAAAATTACTTATCGCGTTTTATTTGAGCTACCATTACAGTTCACTAACAAATACATAATTATGGCTCTTTATATATATAATGTACTCTTTGGTTATCACAAGACAATGACCACCGCAATCTTAATGTGATGCTCTCACGTTTCGTTTTTCCTTCGCTAGATGGCGTTACGGGTATTTTGAATCAAAAATTAAGTTTTATATTTCTAAGGAAGGCGTATGCGTGTCCCCACTGTTGATCCGCCACTCTGTCTACAAAATTTATAATAACGTGAGCAAAGCCGCGGTCTAAGCCAGTATGAGATACGTTCCATGAAATGATTTTAGGATACTAAAGCCAAATGACATAAACCAAACAGTTGATAATTTGATAGTCATCATCACATTTATATATCATGTATATGCTTGAGCGCTTTTTCAGTTTATTTTAAAAATAAACGTATTATAAATGTATACGATACGAAAGATCAAAGAACATACTTGGCGAAACGCACTTTTGCTTTCTTCATTTATTCACAGGTCTCGGCGGTTGTACTTCAAAGCCCCTTATGAACATGAGTTCTATACTCAAGCTTATAAAAAATAGATGGTGCAAGCAACGCAACCGATATAAATTATAAGATTCTTCACTGACGAATATATATAAAACGTATGAGTTGAATAGGTACCACAGCCTTTAGGACATCATCAACACGTTGGCTGCTAAGCCAGTTTTCATGTACTTTCATACTGTGCGCAGCCAGGATAATTAGCAGAAGAAGTATATTTGGTGGTACCAGGTACCAGGCGCCTTTAACCTGGTTACACCCGTTATTGTAAAACCTTCTCTAGCAGCGCCGAATAACCAGCTATATTAATTAAATTTTGTATTTTTCTAGTTCTTTAATGTACCAATCTACCACCGGTTAGCCTTAGGATTGGACGAAAAAAGCGGATTTTTGAGGACCTAAATCGCCAGCTCTGCTATACCTTGTAACGCAGTATTAAAAAAGTTACTATGTTTGTTAAACCTTGTAATGCACTAGAATTTTCAATTTCTAGGTATGGGACAGGGACTAAAATTAAAATCTATCGATAGGCACGTTTAAATTAAATTCATTTTTTAATAAAATGCTGTTCATTAAAACAAGATAAGAAAGTTAAGGTGAAATATATGATTGGCTCTTTCATACGTCAAATATTACCACAATTACAGGGTCCGCACAGGCAGAAAGATACTCACTAGGCTTTGAAGACCTAGTTAAACAGTGAACGTGTTAACACACCCATTAATGTTTTATATGGGACCCAACAAATTTTCTGCTAATCAAATTAAGAGAAAAGAAAGAAAGAATACGTTTATTTGCCAAATGTGACATAGACAAAATAGAAAATAGACGAAACAAAATATTTTTATAGTTATATGCCCCAATTCGGCAAATGAGATTGGCACTCAGTATATTGCTGTGTCAGAAGATATTCCGCCTCAACACTGATTTACAGTACCCCCTGAGTCTAAACATATTACCTGGAGACCCGTCTAAAAATAATTAATTAATTTTGTCATAGCCTTAGTACTGGAAAGAAATTTAAACATAAAAATAAATAAATAAACAAAAATATTCATATTAATAAGAATGAAATATAGATAATAAAGTGATATAGTACGCACAGTGATTTCATATACATAGGTATACTTATGTATAATTGTATATGCAAGTAATTAATTCATTTAAGTTATGTGTGTACATATATACACAGTATATCTCAAACTGCAGCTACATATATAAAATATTATGTTAATACACATAACTAGCCATTCTATCAATTAATTAGCACATTACTATCACTTGCCATTTTCTCAGCGACGCGCGCGCATGTAACACACAGTGCATACAGTAATAAAAAAATAATGTAAAAACAATCCTCAACATATTATACAATTGACTTTGTAACTTACAATTGTTCATTATATACTATTTATTTCTTAATTTACTAGGTAATTATGCGAAGTAAAGATTTAAATATATAAAAACAAAAAATATAATTTATATCATCCGCGTCGATGTAGGACCTTGAAACTACATTGTTGGAATAATTACACAAATTACACATTTTGGACATAATTATTACAATTACTAAAAATTTTAAAGAAAAAAGGTTTCTGCACTGACACCGACGATATTAAAAATATTTAGACTATGATTAAAATTCAATATTCACTATTTAACGGCTAATGAAAACTTCGATCTAGGGTAGATTTACATATGTACAACGTGAAGACGTGAAATCTTGGGTAATTCTAATACTTTCCATGAAAGTGGATTTTTTAATCACGACAAAGTGGGGCTTTATATTTTTAAAGTTTAAAAATAACAATCTAGTAACTTTATATCTGTTTTTTGCTTCGTGAGACGTGGCCGTATATGTAATACGACGTTTATTTACTTCGACACAACGCCAGGTCTTCAAGTAACCGTATAGTGAAAATATATTTAGAAATTAAATCTCTATATAATAGGTCCTTTGACAAACATGAAATATTTATGGTTAGGCAGGTTATTAATACGAATTTCTATTCGTAATCCGTAGTTAGTAGATGACACCATTATAGTTTTTTTTAGAAAATCTTTACGCCTTAGATATAAATAAACTTTCATAAAATTTGATAGGCAAATATATAAAATTTTGTGTACCAGAAATGTACACAATACGAAATATACACAAAATATTTTTTGTATACTGATTGATACATTTACGCCTTTGATGTATTAGGAAAGTTCTGGTAATTAATTGCGCCCTAATTCCTTAGTTAATATTATTACACGTCTAGGTACATATTTAGAGAAGGTAAGTTTAATTATTATTATTTTTTTTTGTTAACACCATAATATACGGATGATGAATACTAGGAATAGCATTCTCAGTAGACATATAGATAACTATTTATTACACACCAGAGCACATACAAACCGAAGTAGAAAAAGATAAGAGATGGTATATAACGAGCGGTCTTATCACTAAAAAGCGATATCTTCCAGGCAATTCTTGACTATCTGTATGATGTACTTGAATATCTTGCGTTAACATATTAGTTAGATCACCTTCATCATTAGAAGTTGTACTCGTGGTAATTTGACGTACGTGAGCATCTATGATTTAGTTCTAATACTCTGTTGAAATATGAAATTGAAAAGAAACTCAGAATTAAAGCTTCAGATATTTAAATGGCTAAGTGCCAGATCACACGCTGTGATGCGACGCTGCGCTGCAGAAATCTTTGAAGTCACACAACGCATTGTGGAATTTTCCTATGCGTTGCTGCATTATACAGATTGGATAACAATTAATCGTAGATCCACCCAGTATTTCCTTCTTTGTTTTTCTTTATAAGTCTTAATGCAAATAAGAAGTAGGACAAGTCTAGTAGGATACACGTTTCACTACAAACTGAACTGATGATCAGCATCTACTGGTACGATGCCGTATGCGATAAAAAAAAAATTGTTGTCATCGTATTGCGCTGTGGTGTGACGCCGTCAAACTGCAGCGTTGTGACTTCACCCTAATCGGATAACACATGTTTCGAATAATAAAACGTTAATTGAAAGTTTTAGTATATCGTATATACCTAGTTGTTTCTGTGTCAAAAAGGAAGAAAATAATAACTTCTGGCACCGTTTAGTTATCTAGGACTTTGGTGCTTTTTATGATTCGTTTTTACTATGTTATTATCATTCCCAGTTGAAAATGGTAAAGATACTTTTCAAGTAATATTGGAAAAAGTGAGAGAAGCTAAACATTGTATTAAGTTGAACAGTGAATTTATTTAAATACGTGGAAGACTCGTAACGGCTAACCTGTTAATATATTTGAACTGCGGGTGCCGTTGCGGTGTTCTAAGCTTTGCGGACATCATTATTCTTCTTCGATGATAATGAATAAATTAACTGTCTATTAATAGAAAGTTAAACCATAAAAGTCGTGGAAGGCCATGACACACCTTCCATGATCAAATTGATCGTGTAGCAGAAGGTGATGTCAGGAGCCTTAAGAATAGACGAGCGTGCATGACAAGAGTTATGAATGTCAGAGAAGCAAGTGAGGTGTGTAAGAATAAGCCTGAATGGCGCTCTGTTGTTCGTGCCTACCCCGCAAGGGAACTGACGAACTGGTATGTAAACCATAAAAGCGTTTACAATTCATAAGGATCTTAGCACACCATTTTCGCACTTTACAACTCTGTCAACTTATGAGATGATATCAAACACTGTTGTCAACTGTTATTTAGTCCGTCAGCAATTGATCGACGTCAAACAACAATAAAAGAAAGTTTCTATTTACTCCGGGATCGGGTTTGATCCTCTCGATACGTGATCTAATCAAGAAAGGGTCCCCAGAATGTAGTTAATTAGGCAAATAGAAAGTTCCCAAACATTTCACAGTGAATCTCTCAAAATTGGTTTATTTCAAACATTGTAAACTCGCTGCAAAATACCCAATTAATACTCTGTTATTACTCAGATAGGCAATTATGTTGTAAGTCAGTGAAACTGATCTCGGAGGATATTAATAATTAATATCTTGGCTATTATTGCCTTGTATTCCAAATACAAAGTGTTTTAGTTTAATTATGGTTTTCGTGTAACTCTTGGTAATGGTAAATATTTTAAATTATAGCATTCATTCAAACGTAATACACGCAAATAATGTACATGCTTTCTGAAACACCAAAGATCAACTTCGAAAACATCAATAATTAGTTGCATACAGAGTGGTGAAATTAACGAGTGATCTCTTTCAAACAATCCATATAAAGTAGATTTACGTAGTATAATTTTATATCTAAAAACTGATAATTTCCGCGGAATACGCAAGTGAAGCTGCATGGAAACCCCTAGCAGTTATTTCTAACAAGATGAAAAGGTTAAAAAACTCTAACTCAACTATGGCAAAACTTACAATAATTATTATAATACCAATTTGAATTGTACTCACCTAAAATTATTAATTCAATAAATAGTCTAATGAAATAAAAGCGGCTACAAAAACATATCTTCCTTAAAGCTTGGCCGTATCGGATAAAAAACAAAATCTATATATTTATGATTATCTATGTACTATGAAATGTAAAATGGTCACGCAATAAGATAGATGAGAGTGAAATCAATTAAGGCGCCTTTTATCATCTTACAAAACATTGCGGCCTTATTCATCTTGTACGAGTGTACAAAATGATGACGCAATAATTTTGTGCGAGTGATAAGAATCAAATAGAGCGAGCATTCATTATGTTTAAACAGTAATTAAAATTATTTCTATGATGATGTTTTAGAAGTAAGACGATAATATTTATATTTTAACTCCTACTTTTTATTATGTAAATAATATCAGAACTTAGTGTAACATGTACGATGGGGAGAAGGCAAAAAGGGACGTGGAAGAAGAATCAAGAGAAAAGTAACTCACCTCGCCACTAGTGACAGTGGACTACACTGTACTCGTCCCCGGGGGTTCACACAGCACTAGGATTTGATTTCGGATTCGCCTAAAGTTATTTATTAAATTAAAAGTGATTTTCTTTATAGTTCGTGTTCCAATGACGTAATATGCGTTGACAGCACTAACACGATGTGTGTTTCTCTTGTTTGCGCATTCTTCATTTAAAGTTTATTATTTTACTTGATGGCGAGAATGTGAAGTCATCTATTTAAAGTGTATAACATACATACAGACAATAAGTCTCTTTACCACGCTCGTGAAGAGATTAAATTTAATCAAACCAGGTTATGAAACGCTAATTGATTTTACTGAAATATGAATAAGCCGTACACGCTGTGCAATTTTACACAAAGGCGGTAATTATTTCCTATGTCAATGCGCCTCAAGATGGAATTTTGTAAATGCAAACTCATGTATATTTGTGTGGCTGTTTATTAGTAGTAGTGTTAATTAGTAGTTGATTAAGGTTCCAACACATAAAGGTAAACAAATTTAGCTACAGGATCGTTTGAAAACATTTAATCGAAAACACCATCTCAAAAACGAATTATTGTTTCGTCGAAAATATTGTTAAGCTTTATCTTGAATTTTAACAGAATTTTTCATTTACTAGTTTTAAAGTTAGAGTGATACTCACAATTCTGGAAGCAGATATCTTATCACCTATTGACTAAATTTTTTTTTATTGCAGGAGTTCAGCAGACAGGCAGACGGGCGGCCCACTTGACGGAAAGCGGTTACCATCGCCTATAGACATTTGCAACACCAAAGGTGCTACAAATGCGCTGCTGTTCTCTTAAGGGAGACTGGAATCTGGTCACTAATGCCGGAACACAACTCAAGGTTGTTATGGCGACATACTTTAGACCAGGGGTGGTAGCCATCCAGTTGTCCAATGCCCTACCACCTGGCTGTGGATTGTTTTGTCGCCTCTTACGACAGGCCGCCCGGCCGCAGGAAATTGTATTCTTTCTCCGTTCTTGCACAAATAAAAATAAAAAAAAATCATCAAGAAACATCGTTTATTTTTAAGATTAACTAAATTATACCGTACGCGTTTACAAAGTCGCGTAGTTGTATCCTCATAAACATTTTTCAACCTTCAGTTATATTTATGGCCGCCACCTAATCTTACTTATTTGGTTAGTTCACTACAGCATTATACAGGGATATTATTATTAGAACACAATGATGAGCAACGCCTTATCAAAAAGAATCGCCCTAAAATCTTCTAAAGCTACTGCGCTTCTTACAAATTTGGTTTCGCTAGCCGCCTGCTCTCATACCACCGGTCTTGGTAAGCATCGCCGGTGATGGATACGTCAAAGAGGACTATGTATATACAGGGGGTAAGTATATAGATTACAATACATATACCCATATAGATCATATGACATGTGTTATACCTCAATGCATATACCACTAAATTTCGTCGATATAGAACCAGTAGCTTCGTAGGAAGACAAATGACGGGGCTGTAGGAGATAATGATTTCATAAGAGTTCTGTTTTTGCCTAAATTGCTATATAACCTAAAATTGCAACTCATTTAAAAAATACTATAACTCTTTACCGTCCCGTTTTGAATTTAATCTTGTTAATCTTGCAAAGAAATGGAAAATAAATATTGTGTGTGATGAGAACAATGTTAGCCGTAATCGTTGAATGACCGTTAGTTTCACGAGTAGCAAACTTACATAGTATATACCTATATACCGAGTGCCCCAAAAATATGTCACATGGAGGAGAAGTACTTTAAATGTTGTAGATAGGATATTTTGCTAAACGGAAACATTCTTTCCTTTTTAAAAGTAAGTAAAACAGCATACAAAGATTTTTTTAAAGTTCCTTGCCTCATTTGGGAGTCGAACCACAAAAAATATTTTTAAAAACTGTGTGTATTTTTATGATGCGGATCGTAAAGGTTAGTAATAAAGGTTAATTATTTCTATATATGGGTATTTCAAATTAAATGAAAACTCTGAAATTTTATATGCATTGTTTTCCTTATTATGAACGCAAGATAATAATTTATGAATTTGAATGATGCATATCATTCTCTCTCAATGAGCTAGACAGGAGGCTTATCTACAATATTTAAAGTACTTGTCCTCCATGTTGCATAGCTTTGGGACACCCGGTATATACTTTCGTATAAGTACATTCACAGGTGCAACTTGGCTTACATCGTACGTACATAGATTCGAGTGTAGATTAAAGTTTTACACTTAGCAGCAACTGACTCTGCAGGTGAGGTGCCTCCACAATAGTTTCTAGTGGTAGGATTAGTTTGTAAAGTTGGCCAAAATGTGTTAGAATATTATGCATGTTACACTGTTTTAATACAGGCAAACGGACGGTTTAGATACCTTGTGGGGTTTAGTGGTTTAAGCGACCGATCACGTAATTCTCTGGAACGTGGTGGTTCCAGGTTCGATTCCCGGTTGGGTCAATTACGTAAATGAATTTCCGTTATTTAATCTCTGGTATTAATGTCTATGATCATCTGTAGAGTTGTACGTTGTATATTACTACAATTGTAACATGCTTAGCTTGCGGTTATGATGTATGTTTTGGCTGTTGATTTAAGAGAAATACATCACACTCATAATTCCTCATAGTACACTTTTTCAGAGAAACGAAGAAAAAAGCCGGTGAGTTTATTAAAGGCTGCCTGATGGATTTTTAACATCTTTAGTATCTGTATGCAGGTTTCTTTGTAACGTTTTACTGCGCCAAAGTAAGGTATACCTTCGACCAAAATTTGGTATCATGTTATTCGAATTAGACTCAAGTTTCTAAGCCACGGAACTACCATATTGGATATTACTAAGTATAAAACAAAGTAACTTTCTTCACATTCAAATAACCACACTGTGAAATCTTTGAAACGCTCACTGCGTACAATTACGTATTATTAGGACATGCTTTATATCATAGAAAATTTATATAAAATTTTATGCAACGTCATGATTTTGTGAGCTCGTTCAATACATTTAAAGAAAGAAGCAAAATGTTTTATTTAGGACAGATAGACAATTTAAAAGTGGGGTTCCATCTGCATTAGTGTTAACGATTTAGGCTATTTCATGCAGATATATCGATGGGTTTTGATGCGTTATTGGGTTATTAATGCGTTGAGATGCGACATTATTAACGTTGAATATTGACAAATAACATATGTACACTAATATAGCTACGCGTGAAGGTAGTTATTTTTAACGCTTCAAATAAGACACATTTAGCCAAAGCCTAAATCTTTAACACTAACAACACAACACACAAACTGCACAAGAATTAATCAATAGCATGTCTTTAATTTATGCGTTTTTCTAATAATAATTTTGCAAGTTAACAAATTCGATTGCTTACCCCTGATTAAGACAAAGATTAAACACAATATTTGCATTCAGAGTGACATACTCACATGTGAACATTTTCATACAACATTAAAGAGTATATAAACTAGGCATCATACTTACATGTAATATAAGCAAAAATTGTACATATTAGCAAGTTTGTTGCCAAGTGAAAATAAAAGAAAACATTATTACTTACCCATGACGCATAAAAGATATCTCTATAAAAGAATATATATATGTCGGCGCAAATACAACAATTAATGTATTACAAAAACAATAATTATTTTTTTAATTACTATGAACTCATAGTAATTAAAAAAATGATTATTGTTTTTACAATAAACTTATTGTAAACAGTGCACCGAGCCCTATAAATACGGCCGCACTGTTGATACTCAGCCTTCGCTTCGCGAAGCCACTCGCCCCAGGAACCCCGGTAAAGTTGTAAGGTCTTCGGACCAACATCATAAAGTCAAGTCCAATAAAAAAAACTAAGTCATTATTGCTCGAGCCGCCGAACGGGACGGACCTCTCTAGGAAGTCGTAACGCTCTTGGATTATAAGACACCGAGTACTCTTGAAATTCTATTTCGAAGACTCAAATATGGGTCGTACCAAGAACACTGACGTCACACTCTTTAAAGACACCACGGAGGTTCCTTTCCGTCATATATATTCTTTTATATATATATATATATAAATCATCATATAGAAAGGTCTGACAAAATAAGCAGTCGGAGGGAGACGAGGTGGGAACATTAAAAATATTATTTCATGTTATTCCAAATCCTAAGGATATATTTTAATGAGTATAAGAAACATACATCTACAAAATTTACTCATTTAAGGCACACCCGTCGCATTTATATTGACACAAGTATCACGTAAAACGACAACCTGTATTAAAACCAACGCCGTATTGTGCGGCCTCGTCGCCGTTTACAAAACCCCTCGTTTCCTTTGTCGTACAAAAGAAAGGCAGGGCGAGACGTTACATCAGCTTGTACAAGAAAATGAAGTAAATTTTTTCTAGAATTTCGTAATAACTGACTTAGTAGGTAGTATGAATACAATTTTGAAACCCGAAAGGTATCTAAAACTAAAGTAAAATATTTCGATTCGATTTATAGGTTATTATTCTATCCGTGCAGAAACGGAGAAAGAGGCGACAAAACCACTCACAGCCAGGTGGTAGGGCATTTGCCCGTCTAGATGGCTACCACCCCTGGTCCAGAGTATACCGCGAAAACAACCTTGAGTTATGTTCCGGTATTAGTCGCCAGGTTTCAGTCTCCTTTTAGAGAGTAGCAGCGCATTTGTAGCACCTTTGTTATTGCGAATGTCCATAGGCGATGGTAGCCGCTTTCCACCAGTAGGCCGTCTGCCTGTCTGCTGAACTCATGCAATAAAAAAAAAATAGGTACACGTTTCGTTCACTCATTAAGAAATATTTGACATTCTTGTATCAGATTGGGTTGAAATGTTTATTATACGTGTATGTTTTATCTGTATAATTAATTAATGTCTTAAAATCTCATTTCAATCATGGCTATCCCATTTTCCCTATTCCAATTTCCCCTTATCTGCTCTCTCTATTTCATGCCCCTATCCTCTTTATCCCATCCTAAAGGTAGGCAACGCGTTAGCTTCGCCCCTGGATTTGCAAACGTCTATAGGCGGCGGTAGCCACTTTCCATGAGCTGCGATGTCTGCCTGTTTGCCAGCTTTGCAATAAGAAAATGATTTTGTCACTTTATTTTTTTATTAATTTCATTATTATATATATTAGTTAGAATGGTTTAAACTAACTTGTTTGATTAATTTATCACATCATTTGTTAAAACCGAGCCTCAGACAAATAAGAGGTATTTAAAGTAAAAAAACTGGGTTTCATAGTTAAAGAAATGTTTATCCATTTTAATATTTAATTTGAAGCGACTTAGTATATCCCGGTAAGCCGCCTTAGATAAGCGTGGCAGATAGTGTCCGGTCCCCTAAAAAAATGGGGGCCCGAGACCAGCAGTGGCCCATAAACGGGTTGATTACATACATACATATTGTCACGCCTGTTTCCCATTGGGGTTGGGGTAGGCAAAGATGATCTAAGTCATATATCCGTAGCCCTGGCAGAAGGCGAAGGACAGAACACCCAGGAGTTTAAGTGGGTATTCCTAACTGGGGAGTGGCAATAGCATGGCACCAGTTTTGAATGGGCATGCTAGTGCCACCCCCGATCTGGCGAGTCCCACACTAGGTCGCGAATTATCCCCCCCAGGGTCTGCCCTTGTCGCGACTCAGTCCTCAAACAGATTTCCCCTGGTTAAAAAAAAGGCAGAGACGATGGATTTCCACCTGCTACGATCCTGACAAACACATTTTGCTGCATCAACTTTCATTAATCTCTTCATACATACTACATACACGCATATTTAAAGTGCTTTTCACATGACATCTCTTCAAAATATCTTCAATACGGGTTGAATAATGTATAGTTATAATATAGTATTAAAAACGCCTCAAGGTAGAAACGCAAACAAAGTTATGAAAATGACAGAATATTAAATGACCAATGGGGAATATTTGAATAATTCGATCAACAGCTCAAGCTTACCAGTCGCTTGATAACCCACTTAAATCTCAGAAGACGTTCAGATTCCCACTTATTATAAGCTAGGTCGAGTTATGCCGCAATCTCAATGCAATAAACATTCAGGCAGCCGGCACGTGCCAACGACGACTCGCCTTTCTCAGCTGCAGACACAGAAATAGAGAAAATAAAATGTACTTTAATTGGGAAAAGTAGAACACGTAACAACACACTCATCTTGTCGCAGTGGAAACATGATGACGTCATAAACAAAAACACTGGCTATAAAAACACAGCACAGTACAGACAACCAGCGTCTTTGCGGTGAAATATAAGATTTTAATGAGAACATGTTGCAATGTTTCCATACTAATTATACCTGAATGTGGAAATTGTTTCTTTGTACGCTTTTCACAGCTCTGAAAATAAATGATCATGAAATTCAGTATTTAAACGATTATTTTATACCAAGGTATTTTTATCGCATGGACAGTAATTACTAGAAATCTCCACTAGATAAGTAAAATGAATCGATTATATTGAAATTATAGTGCATATAATATGTATACTTTCTACATCTTTAGAATGTTTTTATTCCGAAATATACGTATAGATTCCGCAAGTTATATATTCGAAATTTTATGCGAGCAAAGACGCGCGAAAGTCTCAAGCTGTTATATAATTTCTCATAGATCTAGGAGGTACTTTAGTCTGTACTATAATTTTAAAAGTTTTATTACATTAATATATATAAATATTCTTCTTTCAATCTATAAATTATTTTTTTATGAGAAACATATCTGTACGTCAGACTTTCTAATAGCGTTCTTCTTTCTGTAACTTGAAACTACATAAGTGTAAATATAATTAATCCACATTTTAGGCTTTGTGTCGAAACCTTAGATGAGTAACGAGAGCGACCAGCTAGGAACCGACACAGGGGGGCCAAGGCAAGCAAGTACTTTTCAATGTTATTTACATATTTGTGTTTAATTAATTAGTTAACTATAAAGATTTTAAGGCACAAATTAAAGTACAATCGCCTGACAAAATGAAAATCTATATGGCACGACAAGCCTTCTCTCTCTCTCTGACTCTTTAATATTTAAATCAATTTGTAGATTAAATCATTCAAAAGTTGAAAAGAAATTTATTAAGATATTGTGTTTTCACATTATTTGTTCTAAATAATTATATTTTAAATAATGAAAAGTAATGTAATATTATTAAAATTTATACCTACATATTTATTAGTCTCAGCAAAAAATAAAAAAAATATTCTATTCGAAATAGCCACTTTTGGCTTTTATACAGAACTTTAATCTGTTTGGCCACGAATCTATGAATTTACGCACTGTTTCCAAGGGAAATTTCACCACTGCTTGCTCCAAAGATGTTTTAAGACTCAATGTCGCTGTGTCGTTTAGAGCAGACCATTTCCTCTAAAACTGACCATAATTTGAAGTCTAAAGGGTTGAGGTCTGGTCTAGATGAGGGCTAGTCCTCAGCTCTTATAAAGTTGTTTCAAGCCAGGCTTGGATAGTTCATGCCTTATGACCAGGTGCAGAGTCCTGCTGGAAAGTCCACGGTATATTTTTAAAAAGTGTATTGCTGAGAGGTTTCACAACATGATCCAAGACTGCATCTTGATACTTGACACTTTGGCTGAAGTTTTCACTCCTTTTTCACAAAAATGTAGTTTTGTGACTCCTTGATAAGACACGCCCCACCAAACCATCACTGACACAGGATGATGACCATTGTACCTTTTTGACCACTTGAGCAGCTTATTTAGAACTGTGAGTGTACACTTTATCATTTTGCTTATTGTAATGTTCTACAATCGTGAAATTTTTTTCATCGGTAAAGAGGATATTTCTGTGCCTTTCACCTGCCTATCGCGACAGAAGGCGTTTTGATCGATCCACTCTCTTTAATTGTAAAGATTGATTTATGGCATGTCCTGTATATGGACGATAAGCACCGAGCTTCAGGTCTTGTTTTATACAGACAGAGTCCTAGCGGAAATCTTCATTTCTCGCGATAAGATTTTTTGCTTCCTAATGAGGTTTCGACGAATTCTGGCTTTAACAGCATTAACAGAACAGACGAGTGTGCATGACAAGAGTTATGAATGTCAAAGAAGCAAGTGAGGTGTGTAAGAATGGGCCTAAATGGCGCTCTGTTGTTCGTGCCTACCCCGCAAGGGAACTGGCGTGAAGTTATGGATGTATGTAACAGCCTTTGTAGTTCTAACAGCACGCGACCGCCCCGATCTTTTCTGGTCTTCGACAGACGAAGTGTTGTTGTATCTATTCATAGTACGATATACGAACATACGGCTGATACCAAGCTTGTGAAGTGTCTGGAATATGACCGACGGCTCCATACCCCCTTTGTGCAAGGCGATCACTGCAACTCTATTTTCTTTAATACCCATTCCATATTGGAATTTAATAATGAACAGGAAATAATATGTGAAATGACGCAAAATCGAAAAAAGTTTTTAAAATAATATACGTGTTCCAAATTCAAAATAATTAAAAAGTTGAAAAAAGAAAAGTTTTAATGTAACAGTATTTATGGCCGGACTAGTTAGTTATGTATGGTTTTAGAGGTTTCAGAGTTAGGCTTTTTATTGGTTGTTTGTCATTCCAATATCGACCAGAGTAAGCATGACATGAAACATTAATAATATGTGACTAATCTAGGAATTACATTCATATTGTTACGACCTAGACGGTGACAAAGACAAATTCACACCTGCATACCTGTAGAAACACATTTTATTACCTTTCGCCATTTGGACTTCTTTTGTTTACTTTGTGTCTAAAATTTGTGATTAGAAAACAGCCCATTGTGTATTGTAAACTTTTATGGCAATCATTAGCCAGGTGTGTCAGATTTTAAGTACAAACTGATTCTAGGAAATTCGGTCCACGCGGCCGGGCAGACATATTGCACCTGTGCAGTATAAAGCAATGCCTCGATTGAGGGACGAGGCAGTCTAACGATAACCACGTGCGAAGCAAGACGTGTGTACTATATTCGGTAATCTATGTAGTGACGGACTTTGCGCGTTTTATGGAATTACGATCTTCTGCATTCTGCGTTTGGACTTGTTGCGTTCGGTTATATTTGTACCTGTGTTATATGTGTTTGTATAGTTCTAATAAACTCTATATTAATTCCAACGGTATTTTAATTCGAGTCCTGCAACTCATAACAATATACATAATTATGTATATGTGCTCTCTATATTTAACGTTACTCTTAAGATATCACACACACAAACTTCATTAAAAACAAAAGTTACTTTGATTAATCTAGACTTTAAACCCAGTAATACCATTTTTACTACACCTAAATTGCTATGAGTTTAGATAGATACATAAAACAAATTTTCACCAAATATAAGGTATATAAACCTATAAATAAAAAAATCATGAACAATGAAAGATCTCATTGCTTAAAGATCTTTCTTTCAGACACTACTCACCTTTACAGACTGTAAATTTTTATGTCGCTTCTAGATTCTTTAATTCCTTTTACGTCTTATATTAGACTTGTATTATATGCGCTGGTCTTAGTGGTAACACGGGTGAAACGTGACGTATTATTTCAGATCCACAACACTCGACACGATTTGCAGCCAATCTGCATATTCATCACGTACAGGTGAGTTTATAATATATATTTTTGAAGGTACACGTGACCGTCACGCTTAAAATTTTGGATGAACATATACCAGGCTTATAGAAAAAAAACCTTTACAATAAAAAATGTCGCTTAAATTTGAAACTTATATAGCGGAATTCACAATACCTTGCATGCAATATTATATACTCGTATAATATTTAGCAAGATTTCTTATCGTATTTTTTAATTTTCTTACATTGGCCTTAGGCCTACTCCACACTTGACCGAACTGCCATCGCGGATCTTCCGCGTCGGAACTCAATACATGTTATTGTATATAACGGGCACACTATACTACGTGGGAGAGCGGTTGCTCCGTCGCCAACTGCTCTTTCTCTGCGTCTGTTCCGTCCTCCGACAGTCGACTGATAATGTGCCACGGAATATTCCTTGTGACTGCAATGTTTAATAACGGATTTACCGCAACGGAATTTCGGCGGCGGATATTACGTCAAGTGTGGCGTAGGCCTTAAGATCTCAGTTATTATACCAAACAGTACAGCGAGGAAAGTTCCATGCGGCTGCATTCCAGTTACTGTTATTACGTTGTGTGTTTATGTGTCATGTATATTTTATTTTGTAATATCGAAGGAAAGGAATTTATTTTAAACGTGTGATGTGTGTTAAATAATTTAGTTTTAAGTTGATTATAAGTTAAGTGTTTGTCGATTTATATTTAGGATTAAAATGTCAGTACTTATGTAATATCCCTACAGATATTTCCTTTCGGTCTTAAAAAGTGTGTCCCTTCTTGCTATTTTAGAATGATCAGGTAGAAAGGTGATAATATAATGAAAATGAATCGTTACACTATGGATTTTGTAATTACGATGAACATGACAAGTATCGACATAAACTGAAAATTTATTCTGTCTTACAACTACTAATATGTCTAGACACGAGTCAATTTCACTAACCGGTGATACTTTTCACAGTTCCTTTGTTATTTAAAATCAATGGGCGTTGATCGCCTCCACAGAATCCTTTCTTATACGCGAACTACCACGCATTTACTCGACTTTTATGCTAGAATCACAAAGGTGTGAGCTCATATAATGACAACAGCGTTCTATATAAAGATGCTCCCACACGTTGATCTCATTGAATAAATATGAATAAGTCAAAAACATGTTCTAAGAGAACTCATGCGTGTACCAAGTGATAGTATGTATTGATTAACTTGTTTTCTAACTAGGGAACTGACTTGAACCCCCCAAATAATATAATATGCCATTTCAATATCAGTATGATACCTTAAAGGAATTTCGTTTATGTATCTCCACAACTCGGGCATACTATATGCTGAGATCTTACTAAAAGCGTTGCACCTGCCGCTGCAACGGAAATGCGATATTAAAAGCTTTTTATTATAAGTGTTATTTGAAAATTCTTATGACGGTTGAACGTAAAACGTTAGCCCCCAATTCACGCAAGTTATTTGCTCAAACTAGTAGACGGTCAGTTTATCATCAAAACTTTTATGTCAGAAGCTATCTAATACTTTTGATAGATAATAGAAAATTATATTTTCGTTATACATACAAATTACTATTGACTGATTTCTACGAAAATCTAGAACCTTCTAAAAAACAACTTCAGCGTTCAAATAAACTGAAAATAAAATAATTGAAATTGCCTATTGTAGAAGTAATTGAATATACACCTTCAATCTAAATTGATAAATGATTGACATAGGGTTTTTCCACTAGGTCTCTTCATTATGAATTTTTCGATACATTAAAGCAGATCACGCAGCTTTATTCACGTAAATTTGTAATCCATACCTATTAGAAAGTAAAACCATATATATTTTTAATAGTTTCATTCAAAGACACTTTCCCGCAATACACCGATAAATGTTCATAAGTATATTATGAGTTTAGATTAAATTGAGGTGAATGGAGCGCTAAACTCTTTAATGAACAGCGAGAAAGTGTCTGTAAAGGCACGCTTGACTGTCCATAAAAAGGTGTTGGTGCCAACACTGACGTATGGGAGTGCAAGTTGGGTATGACAGAAGAAGCATGAAAGTAGGATAAACGCAGTTAAAATAAGAGCTTTGATAAGTACATGTGCGGTTAGCTTGAATGATATGATAAGGAATACTGTGATAAGGGAACGTTGTAGATTGAAAAACGATGTAATAACAAGAGTTGAAAAAGGAATGTTAAGCTGGTTTGGACATGTAGGAGAATGGATAAAAGTAAAATCACATAACAAGTGTATGACAGCATTGTGAATGGTAGAGTTGCTGCCGGTAGACCGAGACGTACACACCATGATCAAATATCAGAAGTGTTAAAGAGAGGTCAAGTAAAACGCATCTTAAATAAACGTGCATGTATGAAGAGGTTAATGAAGGTAAATGAAGCGAAAGTTGTTTGTCAGGATCGTCATAAATGGAGATCCATAGTCTCTGCCTACTAATATGTATGTATGTAGATGAAATTATCGAATTCATTAAGTGTTCTGGTTTTTGTTAACATCCATAGTACAGGTTTCTAATGCCCGCTACATATGTAACGTTAAATCGTAGCGATTTCAGATTGTGCAGTTAACTCAAACGCCCCTAGTGTCTCCACACGCCACCGACATCGGCGTCTATTGTCATTTCTCCGCATAAATTCGTGCAAGAAACATATGAACGGTGGAAGATAATGACGCACTTGCGTATTAAGCCTGATTATGTGTTAAAAAAAATCACGGAGTGTGTGGTGTAATAACTGGCTCATGAAAAGCTATTTTCTCACACCAACTTATTAAATGTGTTGAATTTACTCCACAAGATAATGATAATTATAATGGTGATTAGATGGAATAATTTTTTAGGAATAAATATCTCCTGCATACGTAAATCTGCTGGCTTTAGTTACCCCACTAGAACTGTGCAAATGCAAACGCAACGATTTATCTAATAGAAATTGCAATTGCCGCCGATGGACGATAATCTGCAACGATTTGTCATACACACGATCGATAAGTCTGCGCCAATCGGTTTGCACAGATTAATCGCTACGACATTTCGTTACATATATGGCAGGCATTAAAGGGATAACAATGAAATCGGCAAAAAATTTAATTCATCATAAAAGTGAGCTCTGACTATTAAAGTGTTCTCTATTCCGAAGTTTACTAGTTATGAGTCATAGTCAATCAATGCATAAACCCAGGAACTTATTTCTTCCTTTATCAAATACAATTCAATAAAGCTGTCAACTCTCATCATTATAAATCAGGTTATTAAACGTTGACATGGTCTATTGTTGGATTTACCAAAGTTCATCTTAATTAATTTTCAAATCGGTCAAAGCTGTCACAATCAATCTCACAGAGCCATTAATTTCCTCCAATAATATCAACGGTCTATTAATAACATCTTATTGTAAGGTTCATTCAACAAGATCGGGCAAAATAGAGAGCTTATTAAAATTCAAAATATTACATTGAATATCAGATTTGTTGTAGAGTTTCCTATAATCGGCTAAAGTTGATTGTTTTTATCATTTGTCTACGAAAGTTTAAAACTAACATTTTATCGTAAATCCCTCCTATATATCGAAAACTGATTGATATTGAATGGATCTTGTTAAAATTAAATTTTTTTGAGAGTGTTTTTAGGTTCTATGTACTATTTAATTATTTTTTTAAATTTCCACTTCGTAATTCGAAAGTTAGAGGGGGATTGGAAAAGTCAAGAAAATTATAAGACTTTGGGAACTCAAAGCAGAACTCGCAGCAGGCTGCCTGGCTGCGGCTTAGTGTACAGTCTGCCTATAACTCTCTACTTAATGACTTAAATAAGAAAACCACCAGGAAACATAATTACTACTTTGTCAAGACCTAATTAATCAACCCGCCTAAAATTATATTATATGAACATACATTAAAAGATACTTTTTTCACCGTAACACTGTATTATTGAGTAACGGCATACAATACACACATTCTTCCTAAATTTCATTCAATTAAACGTAGTAGTTGTACTTGAGAAAAATGGATGTCACATAGACACAATAACGAACAGACATATTGTACAAGATTTCATTTTTGTCAATATGAGTGCCTATATAGTGAACTCAAACACCGTATTAAGAATCAATCAATAACTCTTTAGCATAAAAGTTACTTTGAATATGAAATTTATTTAAATATCGTTCTCAAACATCAAAATCGTGCTTGTACGACGTTTTCTAACATGAATGTTTTCCAGACCGATTTAAAATGAATGTTGCCGATAAATAACCGTGTTCCCTTAGCTAATGCAGCTGTCATCGATTGTTAGTCAAGCGAAATGAATATCTTTTCATATTTGATATTTCGCCGCAAGTTATGAAATAACGACGGAATAGCTATATATCAGAAAGGTTGAAGTTTATTTACTTAGTTGTTTTAACCGGAATTGCCACGTGTAGGTATATTATAGCTAAAATTAAAACTTTACAGACGCCTTTTCTCAAAAGAATTTTGACCGGGGTCACGTTTTTTTTATGTTTGCTTATAGGCAAACTGGCAGACGGGTCCACTTGATTACAAGTGGCTACCGTCGCCCATGGACATCTGCAACACTAAGGGAGCCGATGCGTTGCCTACCTCGTTCAGACTTTAAATATCTGTTTACGCCCTTTTTGAAGAGCCCCATATTGTAGCGCTCTGCTCACGTCACGATTCCTGCACAATTTATTGATGTATAATTTAGCACTGTTACAGAATGTGGCCAATGCATGAACATGCTCCTTTGTGAATACAGATAATAGATATAGCTACCGATAACACTGGATTTGTCTACAGTCTACACCATTAAATATGTTCAATCTCATAAACGTGTAAATATAATAGTAATAATAATTAGAAAATAAACGTGTGTGTGTGTGTTATATAGTCTAAGTCAAATTAAGAACAGTTAAGTAACCAATATACAACAAGAGTACAAAAACTCGTCGTCTCATTTTTTATTCCCCTTTCGAGCGGTCAAGCACGGCTCCCGCGGTGATTAAACCAGATGTTCTCACCAGTGGTGCGGCACTCTATCAAATGGGGTAATCAAAATAAATGCACCACACAACTTAAAATCAAAACCCGCAGAAACTCTTATTTTACCCGGGATAAAATAACATATTGGTCGTTTTTAACCTGTCAAGCCGCCTTAGACAAGCGTGGCGGATATACGTGGCGCAGGTCCGAGACCAGCAGTGGGACATTTATTTTTTGAGCTGTTATTATATGTAATATATTGGTTGTTTTTATAATTTACAAGGCATAGCATTACTGTGTGGACACCTACGAGAATATCATTGCCGTTGACAGCATGTCGTGCCATAATACTGCAATTTCTTGTATGTAAACACTTTCAAAACTGCCGCAACGATTTGATATGTAGATCAGAGCAAGTTTTTACCGTGGATGGTAAATTAATAAGGTTCCAATTCCAAAAAAAAATCTTTTCAATATTATTGTGACGTTAAAATCGTCCGTTTCATGCGACGACAGATTACAAAACGACCTATACATAATTATAACTCGTTCAATATGTTGCCCTGCAAAATCATAACGATGAGAAAACACAAGCGGGATGAAAGCGGGGCGAAAATATTGCGGCTGAAAAGTACTCTTATATTATAAAATGTTCTGAAGATAGCAAGAGTGGCCCGCCATTCAGCTATTGTTGTCATCTCCGTACACTGGCGTGGTCTAAAATGCAGCCTAAACGTTGTTATATAAAGAACGCACTGATTGCCAGAACAACAATAGCGAAGATATAAAACCGCTAAGTGTTCTTATATCATACCACGTTTTTCTCTTCGCTGGGCTTGACTCCTCAAGCTCTTATAATTGGGTAATATTCCGATCACGTATCAAAAGCAGTGTCGCGAGCAGACACAGTCTGATAAAACGGATTTCGTGAGCAGATTCTCATCCAGAAAAGAAACCGTTCGTTCAAAATTAAATACTTTAATTTATCAGTGTCGAGGGAATTTGAAAACCAACGCCAAATTTAAATCTGAAATGGTGCTCCCCTTATGTATTTTTATAGCCTTATCATGCATAGTTCATAGATTCGTTAAAAACGTGTTATTCATAATCACACGTTCTTTTTTCATGACAAATAGGTTTGCGTTTGATCACGATCACGCATAGTATTAGACAATGATGCGGTCGAAGATGGAACACCGTTACCTAAAAAATATCTATTCACACGAGTCTTGAAGAAGAAATGTACAATCCGGGTGGGATTGTACATTTCGGGAAACATAGACTCTGGTAGTGCATACCACAGTTCTGCTGTACGCAGAAGGAAGGTGGAGGCAAAACGTTTCGTTCGCACTGGCGGTGTTTCCATTGTGAATCAATGGTGTAGACCTGAGCGCCTTGTCGTCCGAAGATAGAATGATTTATGGGAATCAGGTCGAATAGTTCAACCGCGCACTCTCCGAAAACACTCCTATAGAATACCAATAGACTAGTAACCCGGCGTCGATGTTTTAGGCTTAAAGCCTTGTATTAACAAACTGGTCGCTCTATCAATCAATCTTTCGGTTCTTCTCTCAATCAACTCCAACACTTCCTTCAAGATACATGAAGACCATACTTGAATATAGTGACAGTTTTATCCAAGTTGTTTATATTTTTTTTCATTTTCTCCCAATTATTTGGGGTCGGCAGAATAGGTATTTTCCTCCCATACTCCTTTTGCAGTTTAATATTCTTTTTAACACGTAACTATCAACCCTCCTCATTACATGCCCATACTACGTTAGTTTTCTCTTATGTACTCATTTCTCACCTTATCCATTCTTGTAACACCATATTGCTATTGCCGCCACCTAACCACTGAATGGCCACACCGCCTTCATCTACCAGAACAATATCATCTGCGAAGAGCTGCCACCAGGGGGCCTCATTCTGTACATCTGCGGTCAAGTAATTTATTAGCAGTAGAAATATAATACTATCCAAGTAAGCTAGTATTGAAATAAAATTCTAGGTAAAAATGTAAACAAGGGTAAACGGTTCGACGTGGCCAACCTGTGGTTAAACACCTGTAGCACATGAGAACCTCTAGTACCTTAGCAAATAGCTACTAATATACTTTACGTAGTTATTTTATCGTAACCACAGCCTTCTTGGAAAACAATGAGTTTTCTTACCTTGCTTTTATAATAGGTAATTTAAAGGTAAAAGTGGATACATCTTTTTTTACTACGAAAACAGACTTTTGTTGTTAGCGATGCTTTTAGAAAACTAACTTTGTGTTGTGTATACGTGAATCTATACTCTAACGTAGTGCCGCAAGATTCAGACCTCGCAATTTTAGCCAAATAAGCAGGATACTTGTCAAAGACGGATTAACTTATTTCAAATTCCAATATGTGCAGGTTTCCTTGTAATGTTTTCCTACTATTTATTAACAGTTGGCATCATATGATGGCCTCTGTGATTAATTGCGGTAAGACTTTGTTGGCCGAGTTCACTGAAACGCAGAGGTTCCTGGTTCGATTCCTGACATAATACAATTTTTAACCAAGCTATCCGTTATTTAGTATAGTCCGGGAGTCTGAGAACCGCCCCCGATTGGTCAGTTGTATATTATACAAAAAACAAGAGCAACAAGAGTTTTTTTTATTGCATAAGTTCAGCAGACAGTCAGACGGCCCACCTAATAGAAAACGGTTACCGTTTCCTATCGACATTTACAACACCAAAGGTGCTACAAATACGCTTCCGCTTTCCTAGGCGAGACTAGATTTAAAAAAACAAAAGTTTATTATTTTAGCCTAAAGATGGAAAAATCTAAAACAATAATAACACATAATATATATTTAATGCATGTACGTTGAAGCAATTTTAGCAATCTAAAGCGGTAGCTTTCGCAAATTCGCATTACGGTAGGTATCCAAATAAAATGTAACTATATACTATTTTTTACACCAGCTACTATATATATCTCTAGACGTGTCGATTACACTAAGCGATTCTCTAAAAGCGGCCTCTTTAAACCCACTGGTCTGGTTTTAATGATTTTATTATTACTGATTCTAATCCCAGTTAAGCAGTATTTATACTATTAAAAGGTCCAGAAATGAGAAGCAGCATTTCAATCCATAAATCACTTTAATGTATTATTCTTCCGATTTAGACAAAACACTTGCACAGTACTTGTAGTCCTCACATTTTACTGTCACAGAATTACTTTCTAGAATTACAATGAAGAATTATATTCTGAATTACACTAAATTACACTCAGATTTACACTGCCTTGTGTGTGCCACTCTCGCCAGGTTTTATACTTTAAGAACGAGAAGAAAAACAAGTAATGGAGGTAGTTAACTGAAAATGTTGCTCACATCAGTATTTTAGCAAACAAAGTGACAAGGAAACTGGTGGACCGGAAGCACCGCACACATCAGTATTTCATTAATAAAATTGTTTACAGTATTGTAACGGTCACACAATATTATTATTATCAATTACATTTGTAACAACAGTAACTTGTTTATTGAGTGTTTAATTGCCAGGTGGTAGGGTATTTGCCCGACTGGATGGCTACCACCCCTGGTCTAGAGTATGCCGCCATAACAACCTTGAGTTGTGTTCCGGCACTAGAGACTAGGTTCCAGTCTACCTCCCTTAAGAGAGCAGCAGCGCATTTGTAGCACCTTTGCTGTTGCAAATGTCCATAGGCGATGGTAACCGCTTTCCATCAAGTGGGTCGTCTACGTGTCTGCTAAACTCCTGCAATAAAAATAAATAAATAATTGACATTTATCTATATTTAAAGTATTAATTACTTAGTGAATGGTTCTTACACTATTTAGGCAGTTTTTGTTACTTACTGCATTATACATGTAATTACATTTGCACATCGAGGAGAGATTAGACGTGGGTAAAGCCCGCTAATCTGCCTTGGATAACGGGTATACCACCCCTTGCCCTAAAACCAGAACTCCGAATTCAATTGTAGGATAAGTCGTATTAAAAATAGTAATACAATATTAAAATTACCCGATTTAAAATGTATGTATGTACAACAACTGTTTGAAACTCTATCAAATAAACTTGTAACACTAAGCTTTGGTATTTATAATAAACAAGCCACAGCGGATACCTTACCGTCTCAAATAATGTGTTTACTTCTTCAAAAACGTAATTTAATCAATCTTTTTCGAAAATTCTTGAAAACACTGTACCCAGCCACTGAGTGGGTGGTCCTTTATAAACAAAGTGGTAAAAGGTTTCAAGTCCGCATTTACGTTGTAAATATAAGGGGTCGTAGATGACTGCAGAGAGAAAGGGAATACATTTATGTAAATAGGTGTACACCGCATCTAGGATGAGCGGCGTTGCGGCAAATATTGCAAGGTCTTATGTTCTAAATTTCTGAACAAACAGTTAAAAATAGATATCAAAATTAATATCGATTGTGAGAAAGCATAAAATTGGTTGTTTTGAAACTTATTATCGAAGTTTCCTAATATTCTTAATTCATACAATATAAACGAACGACATCTTTATTCGGAGTGATTATTGCTATGATATATAATACATATACATCGTAATAGTAGAGGTTACATAAGGGATAAAAGTAACCTTTTTAGACACGAGATGTCACTTTCATCTGAGGTAAACACTGCTTTTCATTTCGAATATAAGTAAAGTAAATTAAAACCTATTTAGTTAAACAAACAACAAGTTAATGTAATAAAATCAAGTGTTAAAAACATATCTGATACGATCGACTCATTTTATACAAAAATCTAAGTTAATAATAATTAGTAGTCGATAAAACAACTGAAGATCAAATTGCTGCTTTCCCGCCTTTTTTATATTTCTAAATATATAATATTTAGCTCAAATCTATATAAATTTAATAATTATTTATAGAAAAGTACAAAGTCATCTTATAAAATTGTTGATATTTTTAATTAAAATTTTATGTCGCGATTTAACAGTGGCAGTATAAAAGTTGGCAAATGTTTCGCTTAGTTTTAAAAGAAATTGACAGCAGCGATAATCGTTTTCTAGAGACGAAACGTACTGTTCTCAACCCTATGATCTGATAACTTCAAGCGTACTTTCCCAGTATGAGAAATGAATAAATATTTTAATGTACACAACCCTGCCTTTTGTTTCTCCCCTTATCGCTAGACTTTAGTTTGCTGGAAGAAAACTCTTTTAGCATTAAGCTCGCCTTTCTACATCACCACTATTTTATACTTGTTTATGTAACTTTTTGTGATTAATAAAGATTTTTTAAGGTTTATTGTTGTAAAATAAGGAATTAGTACTACCAAATATCTAAAAAAGAACCAAGATATTAAAATGATATATTCTAAAGAATAAGGCTGTTTAATAGAAAAATATCTATTATAATTATTATGTGTAGATTCCAATTAAAATAGTTCAGTATAACTCTAGAAAATCAGCACAACCGGTACAAATAAGAGCACCTGGCAACAATTTGCGGGGTGCTGCTTAATCTTGCAAATTTATGCAAGACGACGACAACACGTCAAACTGTCTTCGCATCTAGGACGTGATCCAAATCCGATTCGACGCGTCATTTTGGTCGTAAAGCGATTTGCCAATTGGCATATTTGTCGGTAGTGTGCCTCCTGGGTGTGCTTCTTATGCTTAGATATTCGCGGAATTCGGTTTCGGGCAAACTTTACTCAATTACAATTTCCCGAAGCTACTTACAATTTTGTAAGAGAAATATTATAAAACGCGTACAATCTGTTGATTAACTTTTATTATCTTAGACTTGATACACATGCTAAATGTTTTAAAATTAGAAAATTAGTATTTTTGATTAGTATAGGATAGTCTGGAGGAGATCGTCTTGGTAGAGAAGACGGTCCATTGTACCTTTAGTGTAATAAAGTTCTTCATTCATAATTATTATGAGTTTCGCTCTATTAACTTTGTTAGAATGTTTGTTTGTTACTTATCTACGACCTTGGTACAACCTTGAACCTTGAGCAGATTATCGCATCAAATTTAAAATACATTTTTGTTGTGACGGAAATACTTTACACACCCTACTACACGGGAATAAAAAATAAGGTTACGCAGGACTCTTGTTGACTACAGGATATTCTCTGAAACTACCCCCGTATTTCCTCCAATCACCAGAACAAATTACCTGAGCGGACTACAGAATCCTGCAAGATATGGACTCAACCACATTTATAATGGACAAACCTCCCCTTTTGTCAGGGAGTCAGCATCCCCAGTGGAAGTTACCTAATTATAGATAGGAAAGGCCAAATGGAATACATGAGTGCCCCTGTTCTCAGAGTCCAGGTTTGGATGATAGCTGAATCAACCCAGAGAGCTATATACCCTTAGAGTTAAATACCCTTTGGCTCTCCCTAGTCCTTAGTAAAGGAACGCAGGAGGACTGGTCCATTGCCTTCATTGTGAAGATGAAATGTGAAAATACGCAGATATATTTTATGTAATTTTTGATAAAGGAGATGAGGATTGAATTGTTTTTCAGGACCATAGGTGTTAAGTCGCATAATAGTCGATGATAAAACATCCATTAAAATATCATGTCATAATTTAAAAGTTCGGGACAGTGAACTTTATCTAGAATACATCTTGTTTTAAGAATTTTCCCATATCGTGTTTTTTCTCAGGAAGATTATTGGTGATTACAACACGCTATTTCAAATTTACTTATTATTTACACGTTATCTTCTTATGTTATAAATTGTTTGTATATTACATTGTAATAAGACAGCGTTATGAAGATATCAAAATTTGATACTGGGTCTAATTTTCTTTAGGCAGGTAGTTGAGATAGGTCGCTGTCACTACAAAATAGGTTTTCTTATCAAATTCGGGTTCATGATATAATTTTCAGTATTAAAACAGGTATTCACCGACTCCAAGATTTTTGTCATCATTTAGACAAGGGTAAAGATAGGATGGATAATAATTACATATATTTTTTACTTTAAAGTAGAAAAAAATTATACATTTTCTATTATGCGTTTTTAAATAAAACTCTATTTATTGTATACTTAAATCTATAAAAATCTACCTGCAGCTTCCACGGTACACTATATCTCAGAAATCCTATACTAATTGATTAATTTCAAAAAATTCGAAAATTTATTTGAAATAACCCTAAACGGTTTGTAATCCATATTCGTGTTTTAAAAATAGTAACATTTTTTTTTTGTTTTTTAGTAACTTCATATATTTTCCAACATTAAACAGGTACTTATTAATATGTAATATGTCGCATCGGTACATATTTATTGAACACTAGCTGACCCGGCAAACTTCGTACAGCTTCAGAATCAATAAATAAAAAACGTTGATTTCTGAACCACGGGACGAACATCAAACGTTTGACATTCAAAACCAAAAAGAGTAAAAAAAACTTCACTTTTAAATTTAATTTTATTTCTGAACGACTTTTAAATTTAACTGATTTTTAAACAACGGGACGAACAACAAATGTTTGACAGGTAGGAATAGTTTCTAAGGGAACGCGAAATTGTTGTTTTACTATATTCCAAGCATTTTTTAGATATTTACTCACCTTTTAAACCTTCCCTGGACTTCCACAAATAATTCAAAACCAAAATTAGCCAAATCAGTCCCGCCGTTCTCGAGTTTTAGCGAGACTAACGAACAGCAATTGATTTTTATATATATATATAGATTCGTCCAATAAAGCCGTTAATTATACGTCCAATATGAAACGCAAGTTCAAGTAAAAGAGATTTGCTAATTCAAAATCCAATTTTTATCCTAACAATACGCTGATAGTTAAACTCTTTGAGAAATACGAAATTACTGTATTAAAATGCGAACAATGAGAATTTAATTACAATTATTTTAAACCTCGCACGCGAATATTCAGCCATACATTTATATTTAATAAAATCCTTTTGTCTTTAAAATAGATTAGTACACAGATTTAATTTTGTAAGTGGAATTATTACTGGTATTAAAATACAGCATTTTGTGATTTTACTGAGTTGTTGGGATAGTACTTATGCTGATATTTAGTTTTTCATATTCAGTTCATCCGTCTAATATTAGCATTACGATCATATTCATTTGTTTGTTAAGCTAAACATCAGTTCTGTATCTTTCGAGAATTATCTCGTTTCTCAGAATCACTTGTGTTAGTTAATCTTCTACTTCCGCAATCACTGTATTATCGTACAACTTGAGGCTTTTTACAACCATATATTTGTGAAAGATTTCTATTTTTGTTCAGAAAGTTTCACACATTTTCCGTTTCAATGGATTTCCGCTGTCAAAGAATACATTCTTTGATGAGCGAAAATTTCACGGCGCGACGTCTCAGTTACTGTGACGTTTTCATTAAAGTGTTGTCTTCCATCCAGTTGACGAGAAATCATAAGCCATTGTTGTATTAATTCCTTCTTGCCTTGTCAACGCGATGTTAAACGATAAAAGGAGTTCTTTGATCGCGAACTGTTGGATTGTTGCATAATACCTATTTAGAGACAAAGTTACTTAGAATTACACTGTTAGTACTTACAACAATATTGCTGGGAATATTTACTGCTCTTTTCTTTTCTAGAATCATATTTCACGGGAAATGGGTGTTTAAATAGTGAAACTTTATTCCAAAGTTGGGTATAAATTAACTTTTACATGAGACCGTTGAGATGGAAGTTTTAATATTTAGACTAGTTTTGCAAACTCTTATGGTAGTTTTTTACTCTGTTATAGCTGTTAATTACGCGTGTTAGTAAGTAAAGTTTTATTTCTGTCTTTCTATTTGGATGAATCAACCAAAGTGATCAATGTAAACACAAACTTGAATAATTCAATGACACTACCTGTGTATCCTTTCAGTTCTGATTTCCATTAAATTGATCCAACTCCGTTGCTCCGTCGAATGGCAGCATTAACACATAAAATTAAACTACTTTTCCACGACACCTTCCATGATCAAATTGATCGTGTACTAGCGGAGGGTGATGTCAGGAGCCTTAAGAACAGACGAGCGTGCATGACAAGAGTTATGAATGTCAAAGAAGCAAGTGAGGTGTGTAAGAATAAGCCTAAATGGCGCTCTGTTGTTCGTGCCTACCCCGCAAGGGAACTGGCGTGAAGTTATGTATGTATGTATGTATGTACTTTTCCATAAAACGGTCTCTGTGACTATATCGTTTATTTTGGATATTTGTTAGTTTCGCAGTTTGTATTGTTTATATTTTTCGAATTATAATCCAAATATGGAAAAGTTGATGAATCTTCCCCTTATTTCTAAAATATATTTTAAGAGCAAAAAATTTATGAACATTTATATTGTTCTTCCTACTTTAAAAAATTCATTGACCTATATTATAAATATTTGGGAAATCAAATGCATATTATAAGCACATACCATTCTAATTAAGTCAATTTAAATATTCATATTGTAGATATTGTTATTTATAAACCATATCATATAAAATCATAAATACTCTGTCGTAGAAACTTAACCACTAAGTTATTGACATGCGCATGCAGTGACAGCGACCGTAAATGTTTGAGCTGACTTTTACAATTGTTATCAGCATTAGTTAAATAAAGATAATAGACTAAATAGCGATTAATACTTCTTTTCTATTTAGCGATAGCTTTACAACTTAGCAGCCACGTCGCCCCAACAGATTTTCACTGCCTAAGCGGTGATTGCTTTACGGTAGAGCTGCATTTACGTATAAACCTTTGAGGCCCAAACCTGTTGCGGCATCATTTTAGGAGAGGCAACATTTTTGAGACGCCAAAATTTTAAATCCAATAAATGTATTAACATATTGGTTTGAAGTAGTTTAAACATTGAAATATAAACTAAATAGTTAAAACTAAAGTACATCGTGTAGCAGATCACTACAAGCGGGTAGCGGGCCTAGAAGGCTGACTACATTGCCACCCTGTATAGCAATATTTTATATTGGGCGAAATATTAGCTAGCCTTCTGCTCATGGGTAGTGTCAAAAAGTTTCTTGAATTAGTTTGAACATGAATATATAAAAAGACGAACAGCTTGTCATGACAATTACATAAGGGTTTCGTTACTGCAGAAATGTTTACGGAACCCTAAAAAGGGTGGCTTTTCAAATAGGGCCTGGAGCGGCACCCAACCTAAATCTGCCACTGAGCTCACATCATTGCCAGAGACCAAGTGTGATAGCAAGAATAAACAACTATTAAGTTTACATTACTCACGTTGGAACTAGAAATCTGAGAAAGAATAAAATTGAAATAGGTACATTTCGCGTATGTAAAGGTAGGATGACATGATGATTTGTGGTGTAACAGAGGACGTATGTAAGAATAGAGGTAGTTGTGGAAGGAAAAGACATATTGTGCCGAGCCCAAATAATTGGGAGAAGGAGAAAGAAGAGATAGAGAGAGTACGTTCTGCGTAGATTCGCGATATTTTTACATTTGTTGTTGCTAGGATCTGTCCCTGGGGGATTTGAATGTACATATTTCATTGGGGCGCAGTTGAAAAGCAACAATCCAAATTCGGATTTTACGAGCGAACCGGAAAGGTCGTGGACGTATTAGGTATTTAAACAGACAATGGCGAGGTCTCCCTGAACTAAGCTCTCAGGGATTTACGGCAAAATGTTGTTTTTTCGAGTTCTATGCTTACAAAATAGATATGTTTAGATATTACTTTATAACTATCTGTTCTAATTTTAGAACGCGCAACAAGTAGCTCTTTCATTTAATACCTCATTCGATGTTACTCTTTTTAGTTGATATTACACTGTTCACTTCTGTCTTCGTTATGTGCATTGCTACAATAATTTTATATGTATCTATGTCTTATTTCACTTATTGGTTAATTGCTTTGTTATTCAATCTGCAATTCGTTTATCATCCATCATTCATCTAACTGCATTATCTATATGTCTATACTAAAATAAATCTGTAAATGGCTCGAGTTTATACATTGTGTTTAAAAATGTGCAAACAATCAAGGGGGATAATTCGAACGAGGAGATTCCGAAAATGCGTTTTTTATAATTTTTGTCCGTATGTCTATCTGTCTGTCTGTTAGAACATCGCGTGAAAACTGCTGAACGGATTTAAATAAAACTCGAAACTGAGCTAGCAGCTTAGATCCCAGATTGTAACTTAGAATGACGAATTAAATGACGTCGTTTTCATGAGATAGACGAAAATATCGAAAAAGATGGCGTTGCGATAGCAACTTTTTGGAAACTACTGAGTGTATATGACTGAACTCGATATAATGCTAGCTTATAAACCGAATCAACACTTTAGAGTACCTTGTCGTCTCAACAAAAGACGCAGTTTCCATGGAATAAACGGATTTGCAAAATAGATGGCGCTGAAATTGCGTTTTTCAATTCACTAACAAATACCTACGTTGTCATAATTACTTAACAGTATATTATTGCATATTATATTTATTTATTATAATTTATAGTACGTTATTGTACTACACGCCAACAATTAACTGTTAATAAATTCTTGTCCATCCAAAGGTTGCCTGGAAGAGATTGTTTTAAGCAATAAGGCCGCCCATTGTACTACGTTATAGTTTATAGTATAGTAACAATAAAATGTATTACTTTCCTTATATTGGTGTACAATAACGAGTATTGTTGTTGTTGTTGTTGTCATGAACAACACCTTATTCTTTGTATTACTTCAAATCAGGTTGGCTGCGACTCGCCTCTATTTTTCGCTGGGCAGTTGTGTAAACTATATGGACTTAGTTTCTTTGTTATTATAGTGAACGTCTTAGTAACAAGAAACAGTATTTTTAGGTAAAACGCCTAATTAAAATTGTTAATTACGTAATATAGAACTACTTACTACGTAGGGATTTTAACGCGGCGTAGACTCGGGGCAAACTAATATATTATTCTATATTATTGTTATGTGTGTTGTATTATCCACTCTGACTTAACTTTCTGGTCCCAGGTGGAAGAACAGTGCTGATTCTTCTTAGCTAGGCATTATGCTGAGACTGGGTCCAATTTAGGACTTTTGTTTCTATTGACTTACTATTTATTTTATCCATATTTTCGTCCTGAATAAAATATGTTTCTTCGTTTCTTTCAATTTAAATGAAGTAACCAAAATGATCCATTCATATAAATATAAAATTTGATTATACAATATAATTTTCTTACTTTTCTACGCCTTTCAACTAAATATATTAAATTTGGTTGAAGCATGTAATTCGGATATCAAATTATTGATAAATGATATATTACTAAGTGTACCAATTTTCTTAGCTATAGTAGCTAACCTTTCCGGTAACCTTACTACCGGTTAAAAATTAATATTAGCAGCCCAGTAGTGCTACCGACTGTTTGTTTATTAACATTTTACATAAGCTAATATGGGCAAGTAATATCAAAATTCAACCGATGGTAGGGCAAGTGATTGAATAGTAAGATATAGGAACCGGACAATAATCAGTCGTGACACAGACACCCAAGTAAAACCAAAAGGTTACCTTTCAGCTATATACCTATATATTGGGAACTTAAAAATTAAAGGCGCACTTTGAAGTCAAACAAAACATTTTTATTCGTTCCCAGTTTGACCTACATTCCTAAATAAGTAAAGTAGGTACCTGCATACATTCGAAGTTACAAAATCGAATTGAAAAACTTACTGATTATGTTTTTCAACTTCGTTACCAAAGTTTTTATTAACAATTTTTATACATGTATAATAATAATACTTCTGGGATCATCATGCACCAAAATTAGGTTTTCTAGCCGCATGTGTATTTAGGTTTGTGAAATAAAATACTAGCTCAATGTTTGCGGCCCATGTATTATATGTATGCTCAGGAATATGTGATTACACTTTAGACGTAATCTAATAACTGGTTCTTATGTCTTTCCGACCGTTCGTTTGCCTTATCGGTTAAAATTTGATGTAAGGCCTACACAAGTATCTCATGCCAAAGTTCAACCGGTTGTAAGGCAAGTAAATGAATAATAAAAACTGACCATAAACAAACAGTCGGTAAATGCACTATTAGGCTGCTTTTGTCAAATTTTAACCGGTAGTAAGGTTACCGGAACGGTTAGTAAGATGTAGGAACCGGACATAAATGAAAAAAAATGTACTGGGAGAAAGTGGAGAAGGTACGACCGCAATGCCATACACTCAATTAGGCCACAAACATGTATATTATTGCTTTCTCATTAAAGATGCGTTTAAACAGTTTGGTGACCAACATTCTGAAGATGTAAGCAAATTTTCATTATAATACTTATTTAATTGCAAATTCAATAATGAAATATACGCATTATTAAAAACCTGTTTTTAGTAAATTGTAATAGCAACGTAGTGCGCTCTATGCTTTTAAAATTATGGAACTTCATAAAATGTCATTAATTTTTCCATACCAATGATTAAAGGGTAACCCACCCCATACGCGTCCTTTCATTATTCTGAATCCTTTATTGCGAAAACGTCAGCATTCTGTAATTAATTATTTGATTATGCGTCGAAATAAAGATAAAAAATCCATACTATCTCGCCTTATTCAAACCTTTTTCTTTGGCAATTAGCAGCTAATAATGTGAAAAATATTTTGCTCACAATGCAACACATGTTGAGTTGGCAAAAGTTTTTCTTTATTTAGGTATTTTATTTGTCTCTGTAACATTCTTGCTCGCCGTCAACAGGCCTCGCACAACATATCACTCTTACGCATAATAGTTATACGAGCTTTATAGGCTCGTTAAAATTGTGGTAGCTTAACGGCTAATGAACTTGCATGTCAAAATGCTTTATTTTATGTCGTGGGTCCGAATCCTGGCTAAAAAGTATGCACTATTAATGTAGTTTTCTTATCTTACGTACATATTATTACAACTAGCACTTACTGAAATTGAAAGAAAACGTCACCATAAAACCTGTAGATCGTGATAATCGATATATGAAACCTGAACATCAAAATTGGTCGAAACGTGGCAAGTATCATATTGAGAGGCCTGAACCAAGTCCTATGACGTTTATGGGTTGATATCTTATACAGAAACTAGTATATGCCCGCGACTTCGTCCACGCTTGACTTGAAATTGCCGCTGGATTCCCGGGACACAAAGTATCCCAACATTTAAGAACATAATGTAATCTATTGTTTTACTGAAAACTGTGTCGGAATAAGCTAATTTATATGCACCCGAACAACCACAAACCACTTTCGGAAAAATTTCCGGGATTCCCAGGTTAAAAGTAACGCAGATTATAAGTCTAAGAATTTGCTGTCGATTAGTGTAAACCGCATTGAAATCGGCCCAGTAGTTTTTACGTGAATCCTGAACAAGCCGACAAACAGACAAGAAATCTTAAAAAAAATTGCATCGTGTTCTCCGTCGTGTACATTTTTTTTTTATAGCTGGAGTACAGCAGACGGTCTACCTAATGGAAAGCAGTTACCGTCGCCTATGGACGTTTGCAACACAAGAAATGTCACCAACGCACTACCGGCCTCGAAGAAATTTTATGACATATTTTTTTAAAAAGCCCCATATTGTAGCGCTGTGGGAAAACCACGACTGGGAGCTCATTCCAAATCCCTACGGTGTGCAAGAGAAACGTTCTAGGGAACCGTTGCGTACTAGAGCGAAGCGGCTCAAGGTAGTAGGGATGAACGCCCAGCCGATGGCGTACGGTGCGGTGGTAAAAAGAAGACAAAGACACCATTCTGAGCAGTTCCTCAGAACACTCCTCATTGTAAAGACGGTGGAAAACGCGGAGACGCGAAGTCTCTCCGAAGGCCAAGCGTATCTAAGCCATCTGTGAGTATGGGATCGTCGACAATGCGATCGGCTCGACGTTCAATACTGTCCAGAGGCTTTAGCTAGTAGGCGAGTGCCCTGGCCCACAAGTGTGGACAGCACTCCATACGCGGCCTCACCTGGGCTTCGTAAAGCATAAGACGTTAATGCGGAGTTTATTACTGCTTGGATATATAGTCTATTCCAGTTGTTTCTTTTTTAAATAGCTTCGATGTACAGACACGGTATGTTTAGAATTTTATAATATTATAGATAAAGTCGGAAACAGATCAATAATCGTTTATGCATTGGAATGTATGTGTTCACGGTCCACATTCAGAAACTTCACGAGCCAAAAGTAATCTAAAACAAATAAAGATGAGGGGAATCCGTCAGACGTTTTATGAATATCGATATCCCCTTTCATTCTTCTATGAATAATAACGTCAGCGTCCATACTAATATATAAATGTGAAAGTGTGAGTGACTTTGTTTGGATGTGTTTATATTTTATATTTACGTCATGGAAACGGATCGATTATATTATGACGTTGGTATATAATTATGTAGGTACATAAAACATATGTGAGAAAAAAGCGTTTCGCATCTTGCACTAATCTGCAGTTTTTCCTTCGATAGTTTGATATGAAGCAGGCTGCAGTAGACACTCTCAAATCTTCTAATAATAATATATTGTTACGACCTAGGTGGCGACAAAGAAAATTCACACCTGCAGCCCTGTAGAAACACATGTTATTACCTTTTCGGCATTTGGACTTCTTTTTTTTAATTTGTGTTTAAAATTTGTGATTAAAAAAAAACAGCCCATTGTGTATTGTAATCTTTTACGGCCTGCTGTTGTATTGTGATCACCGCCAGGTGTCTCGGATTTAAAAGTACAAACTGATTCTAAGAAATTTGGTCCACGCGGTCGGGCAAATAAATTGCATCTGTGCAGTATAAGGCAATGCCCCAATGGAGAGATCAGCAGTCAAGTGATAAACAGGAGCGAAGCAAGACTTGTGTACATCCGGTAATCTATTTAGTGATGGACTTAACGCGTATTATTGAATCGTGCATTACGTTTGGACTGGTTGTGTTCAGTTATATTTGTACCTGTGTTGCATAACACAGGTACAAAAATAACACGCGCAAAGTCCGTATACAAACACGTATGTGTTTGTATAGTTCTACTAAACTCTATTATAATTCCAACGGCATTTTATTTCGAGTCCTGCAACTCGTAACAATATTATAATACTTTTTTTCCTTTTTAAAGACACTGTAAAATTTTAAACTAGTAACATTATTAAGTAAGAAAGAACCTGGTACCTGAATTAGGTTAAAAATAGATCATAAATAATAGAGTAAAAATAAACGTGTAGTACCTACAAGTCGCCACGACTTACCTGTTTTCAAAAAAACTAATATAATATTGTATACAGTGTCGCAAAATAAAGTTGAAAATAATAGGGGAGCTACGTTCAAATCAAATCAAATCAAAAATCATTTATTGAATAAAACATAATTCACAATTTTTGAAACTCATTGGTCCCCAAACTAGGTCGACCTGTATCTCAGAGACCTTCTTCCGATTTGGTACAATTCTGATTGTGAAATTTTCATTACAGTCCACAAATATGTTTAAACTAGCAACTCCATTATTAGGTCAAGAGTAATTGCGATACTTACTAGTGATTTTTAGTACGCCTTCAAACATAGTACACGTTTCTTTAGTTCTGATGTACGCACTTTGTCAACATAGCTTAGGATATTTGCTTTAATAATAATGACTATAATTTTGTAAGCAAGAGCTTTAACGCTTTGTTATAGTTAATAGAACAATTATTTGCTTAAAAGATGCTAGACTAACCATTACAAACCTATAATGTCGGCTGTTCTTTGGTAAATATCGTCGAATTATACCGAAAAGATTTTTGCTTCAAATTCCACTAGACATTGTTGGTAAACTTTAAAAATCACTGTTCACGTGAAACTTGGTATTGTTACATGCGTATTTAGTTAGAGGATTTTAGACTCGGATCAATGTTAAAATTAAAATAACATTCATAAATTCGCTTTGTTTGATTTACTAATCTTAACTACAAATACAAAAGAATATTGCCAGAAGGCAAAAAATTTGTTCTCATTCTAGACGTTATGGTCAGGTTATACTAAATATTTCAAAGTTTTACATACGTAACGGCGCTGTGAATTAATTAGAGGTTGAATAATAGAAGCATAAAAAATTCCAATTTTACCCAAAATTAAGTATCTCTTAGACTCCTGCAGGCAATCTAAAAACTGACTATAATTATGTTGTTATATAGACCAGTATTCCGCAAACTTTTTGTGTTCAAGGTACATCTAAGAAAACGAAAATTTTTGGAGGTACACCACAAATAAAAATCATTTTTTAAGTAATATCAATCAACATTTCTTTATTAATCATCGAAACAATATTTATTATTAATCAACAATCCTAAAGTTTAAATTGCAACATAACCTTATTTTTCCGAGGCACACCAATTAATGACCACGGTACACCAGTGTGCCGCGGTACATACTTAGAGGAACACTGGTATAAACAGTAAAAGAAAACCAACAATCGACTGATTAATGTCCTTGTTTTAGCTGAAAATAATAATGATCAAAAAGAATACTGCAATGCACAGTTGTTCGCGCCAAAGGTACCCGTCCGTGAACTTATAATGAAGTTTTTAAATGAATACACCCTCGCCTCATAAAGTGGAGGGTACGCTACCAATGTTCTTCTTTTAATTTATAACGCCAGTCCCTATTCTCTGCTGATATTTTAAGGCACAAAAGGTATGGTGGAATTGACGTCTTATATGAAATACAATGTCATTATCAATAAGTTTATACAAGCTCTTACATTTCTACAAAAATTAACTTTTTTTTGCGGGAAACAGGCAGTAGACAGGCAGACGGCCCCCTTGATGGAAAGCGGTTACCATCGCCTATGGACATTTGCAACACCAAAGGTGCTACAAATGCGCTGCTGTTCTCTTAAGGGAGACTGGAACCTGGCCACTAATACCGGAACACAACTCAAGGTTGTTATGGCGACATACTCTAGACCAGAGGTGGTAGCGATCCAGTCGGGCAAATACCCTACCACCTGGCTGTGGGTTTTTTTTCGCCTCTTACGACAGACCGCCCGGCCGCAGGAAGTTGTATTCTTTCTCCGTTCCTGCACAGATAAAACTAACTAATGTGTAAGTCAATACTCAACGTTACGGCCTAGCCACGACCTATTTGCTATGAGTGATAGCTCAGCGCGACGCAGTGAGCAGCACAAAATAAAAGTCAATTATCATAAAGAGCCCTAGAATGATTGCAAAAATAAACTGGACTTCCCTTCCGAAGATAACATTCGACAGTCTCGAAATTGCAGTCAGTGAAAAAGTCAAAGACCTGGGCATATTCATTGATAGCATATTATCTTGGGGTCCTCAGTTATAAGAAGTTAGTAGAAAAGTGTTTGCGTCTGCAGCATATTTGAGGAGACTGCGAAATTTTCTACCACATGCCACTAAAACTGCGTTTGCACAATCCCTCCTTTTGCCGATCCTTGATTATGCAAATGTCAGCTATCTAGATCTTAATGAAAATCAGCTAAATAAACTTGAGCGATTGCAGAATTTCTGTATCCGCTTCATCTTCGGCTTACGTTAATATGATCATATCTCTGAATTTTACGTTAAGCTCAAATGGCTTCCAATACGTCTTCGCCGGAATGCTCACATCCTATCCCTTCTCTATAATATATTGTTCAATCCTAAAACTTCCCCGTATCTTAAAAGCCGTTTTCACTTTCTTCAAGACGATCATTAGAGGATTCTGAGTCCATCTTTGAATTACCGACTAAGAATGCCTACAAATACTACACAGTTTTATAAGAAATCTTTTACTGCGCAAGCTGTAAGGCTTTCGAATTCACTACCTCAAAACATTAAACAAGCCGAGTCTGTGCATTCGTTTAATTACCTCGTCAAACAACACTATCTCAAATTAGTAACTGAATAGTAATGTTATTTAGTTGTACGCTTGGGATGGTGTTGTTTGACAACACAAAACTTGTATATTCAGATAAATATGTATGTTTATATTATAATTTAGTAACATTTTCTTTTATATTTACGTATATATTAGTATATTATATCTATTGCATACCTACTCCCATCCATACCGAGTTTCTGTCCATCCAAAGGTTGTCTGGAAGAAATCACTCCCAGCGATAAGACCGCCCATTGTACTTATCATTACGATTGTACCTATGTGTACGAATTTATTTCTACGAATTTACGAATATATTGTATTTATGAATTACGTCAGTGCGTTGACGCTGAGCGCGACAACTCGTCATGTTGTTATATTGAAATATTATATTGTTGTTATTTGCCATGTAATGGTGCATAATATCTACCGTGACGATACCTTACAGGCTCAGCAGAAGATCAGCCCTGGTCAACTGACTAGGATAATCCTTGGCAGAGACTGATGCCCCTTTTGGGGCAAGTTTTGTTTTTAATTCTATTTTTGTTAGCACAGTTTTATTCACAAACAGTTCAACTGTCCTAAATAAAATTATTATCTTTCTTTCATATCATCAGACGCTAAGCCAAAAGTCGTGGCTGGGCCGTTAGTATCAAATTTGGTGTCGACTACACACATAACTAGTAGCTACACTTGTATAAAATCTAGAAGGCTGCGACATATTTTTTAGATGATAAAAAGTATTTTAGTTAATTTAACAGCTATCTTCCATTCTGGGCTGAGACCATTCTATTTCAGGGTTGTAGTCGGTTTATTATTACATATCGGTCATCATCGATTTTGTTACGAGGATTTTCTTTATTTGGAATCCACGTTATTTAAAAGGGAGGCGCCTTGACATTGTGCGACCATGGCGTATATAAAATTTGAAGTATGACAAATCTAATATTTTCTTAAGTTTTCGCGACTTGTATACATAATAAAACTACATTTTAACGGTTTTAAGCGCGGTAATTTTATTTGATTTTGGTTTTTCCGACGTTTCGGCCACTTTTCAGTGGCCGTGATCACGTAAAATTACCGCGCTTAAAACCGTTAAAACGTAGTTTTATTATATAACAAATCTTTTATAACAGCAATAAGTTCGGAACATGGACTAATGAACAATAATGATAGAAAGAAATTCAAATCTGAACTTCTCTAGAATTTCAGAGGTCAGCTGAACTGCTCTCATAAATCTACATAGCATATACCCGGTAAAACTTTCAATAATCCCGGAAAGGAAGTCATAAAATAATAAAAACATCGCAAGCCATTTATAAAATAAAATTTTAAGTAGGTACAGTTCTCCGATATTATAAAATTGTTCTCTACTCAACGCTTTGCAGTGCAGTGGTAAAAGCATTCTTATGTCCTCTTCCTTAAAATGACTGTAGACTAGGTACTCAAGTGAAATAAATTTAGTACGCCATATTTTCTATTACAATTCAAAAGTTGCTTGAAGAAGATAAGCTCTAATTAACAAAGCGTTTGACTTTATATTAATTGAGAGAAATTTATTTTTATGCCCACAGTTTTTCTCATATTTGTTCCTATGTACGTAGATAATTAATAGAAAGACGGAGACTCCACTGTCTAAGTGAAAACGGCTAAAGAATGCCGATTATAGAATAAGGTGCCGATCGCGCCATAGTGCGCTACAAGAACTCAGTATTAAATTAATCGAATTAGTACGGATAAAGGTGGGATGGTTTCCTGTAGATACATTGCTATTAACTCATACAGACGCAAATTTACTTACACAAGTTTTTCAAAAATGCTTCACTATATTTGACACTTTTGTTCTAGTAGGCTCTGTCTTTACATATATTTCATCCGAGTTGTCACACAGAGAAATTGAATGAATGCCAGATATGCCATATTTTATTATTACTAGTAATTTTTGAATAAATATACTATGAATACCCTGGTTTCACCACAACTACACCAGAGCTTTCTTGTAACCCACCCACCCTCATTCTAACACCTCCACTTCCACCACATTATAGTACCCTAAAACTTTCTCAAGAAATTATTCGATCTTGTCAGATAGAGAAAGAATTTTACAATCAACTTGTATTACATTTTCACAAGACCGTTTCTTTTTATTTATTATACTTTCACGTTTTATAATACATTTAATATTAAACGCTGTAATCCCTTCACTTAAAGCTATTCATTTAGCGTAATATAATGGAACACCCGATTCATGTCTGCTAAAGCCTTCTGTCTACATTAAAGTGTTTGTTGAAATGTAAACTTAGCCTTAATTAAATGTGAATGACTCTTCTTTTAGCTGCGTCACCTTTAATTCACATTACAAAGAACTGTAATTATTATTTAATATAATGTTATTATACCGTTAACATTAAATATTTATTAATAAAATTAAATTTCAATTTCGGAAATTGCAAATTATAAACGAAACAAAATTAATGGATTCCGCCTGCTACTAAACTTAATGCGGTATTTAACTTAGGCTTTCAGCTCATAATATAGTCTGTTAAACTGAAGTAAAGTTTACTTTGTTTATAGTTTATGTTACTTTTGTTTTCTATTTCTTAATCTTGTTTCGATCTTTTTAGTGCATTACTTTTAAATTGTATTTTTTGCAATCTGGTTGTTGTTTCTTTTTAAAGGTTTTTCTATTATATTATTTTAATATTTCCGACTACATTATTGATTGATTTAGTTTAAAAATATATTATACATAACGCTAAAAAGTGGATAAAAATGACTACAGCGCCACCCAGTCGTACATATTTAGGAGTACTTTTACTAGGCTTTAAACATTTCTAGTGTTCCTTTTCGTGCTACAGGCTTTAATAATGTAGCCAATGAATAGAAAATTTAAAATACTTACATACAAGATATGCAAATTTCATATTAATCTAATATTTTCATTTTAGCAACCACAACTGACAAGACCATAAAAGGCTAAGTAACCTTTTTAATTTTGTTTGCAGTTTTAATTAAAAATAGTGACTTGTTCCCTTTCAGCTTCGTAATGTTGCCTAACGTCTTTGTTTAATGAAACTGGCTTTCATTTTAGTTTAATAACATTTTTGATTTTGTTATATTTTCGAAATAAATTAAAACTTGTTTTTAAAACTCTTTTATGAGCAACGTCTAGACTAATAATAACTTTTTAATTGTTTGCAATCTATTAGTGATTAAGTTCAATTCATACTTAAAACATTTTCGATATATTTTATATTAGAAAATAATGTTCCCCTAGCAGTAGTAAAAGTTGTTTTACTAAACAGAATAGACAAAATTAGGTAATTGAATAGAAACGTTGAAACTTGCGGGATGTCTGAACGATTTATTAAAGAAATGGACAAACATGTAGTTTTAATATTCAAAAACAATGTACGTTCATTACCTCTATATAACACTTTATGGTACTATATGCATAATATGCCGATTTTAATATACAGTTACTTATAATTTTAGTTACTGATGGGCAACTTTATGCATTTAATCTAGAAAATATGTAGTCTATATCAATATTAACTCGAAAATACGTTTAATCGCTACCATAACATACAAACATATATATTATCACGCCTGTTTCCCATAGGGGTAGGCAGAGACGATGTATTTCCCCTTGGTACGTAACATCCATTTTTTGCTTCATCTACATTCATTAATCTCTTAATACATACACGTTTATTATATGTGCTTTTATCATGGTAAGTAGATACGTCGCGGTCTACTAGCACCAACTCTATCACCGACACTCTTTCCATACACTTATTTTGTCATCCACTTTTTATTCATTCTCTGTATATGTCCAAACCACCTTAAAATTACTTTCTCAACTCTTGTTATTACATCTTTTTTCAAACCACAACGTTCCCTTATCACAGTGTTGTTTATCATATCGTTCAACTTAATCTGACATATACTTCTCAAAACTCTCATTTCTACTGCATTTATCCCAGCTTAATGCATCTTCTGCCATAACCAACTTTCCCTACCATATATTAGTATCGGCACGAACACACCTTGATGGACAGCCAAGCATGCCTTTACAGATATTTTCCGGCTGTTCATAGAAGTATTTAGGGATCCGTTCACTCTATTACCTGCCATTACTCTCCTTTCAATATCACTTCATGCTTTCCGTCTCCGGTAAACATACACCCTAGGCAAACAAACTCTCTGCCTTGCTCTAACTTTTGGTTTGCTATCTGTATGTTAAAAATTTGTATCCTTTCATCTCTTTCATTTGTACGAGACAAAGAAGAGACAAGATGAAAGTTATGGTATTTACCATAACTTTCGTCATGTTCACATTCATTTTCATACCCTTTCTTTCAAATGACACCTCCATATTTGTTACCATCTCCTTAACTACCATAACAGTATATTTCATTTCGTCTAGTTAAGTTCTATATATTTTAACATTGAAATGGGATTAGGAACAATCCGTGGCATGGGGTGTACTTAGCATAATTTTCAAATTCTCAACTGTCAGATGAATTTATTAATGCAGCTTCCGTTCCGTTCTACATTGAACCAGTGACTGCAAAAACATTACTAACGTAGGATAATCGTTTCATATCCAGTAAAACGTACGATTTATTTATATAGAATGAGGGCAGTGGTGCATATCATTCTCACTAAAGTTTAAAAGAAAATGAATAAGTCATCTTGAACTGACTTAATTCACTTAATTGAAATTATTGATCGTCAAATCCTTTTAAAGTTTAGTAACCATTTTCTGAAAACAAATGGTAAATTTTGATTGGAAGTTTTAGTCTTTATATTGTTACAATATTTTGTAGTAAAATAGCGTAAACAAAAACGAATAAAGATGGGCGTCATAAATATAAATGAAGGCTGGTTTGTTTTTCAATGTGTTGTATATTCTATATAGTCGTATTGTTAGTCAGATCATGAAAATCATGACGAACATGATGACGATGACATGATCGTTAATGTTTCTTTTTATTTAAGTCAATAAGCGTCGAGATATTGGCTTCCAAATCGTACTACTCGTAGTTGTGCCTTATCAAATGGTTAAATTACAAGTTAGCAAGTTATGTAAAAATTAAGATTATAATAGGTCGTCAGCCAATCAAAGTCATCGGGCTGAAGGGCGACTGACACTACATTTACCGAGACGCAATCTCCACTCCAAGACAAGTCGGCTCCATCGGTCAACGGTATAATTTTATGTATTATATAGGTTGGGTTTCGAAAATATTTTCAACAAAAAATATTTTGGGAAGATCCATTGAATAGTTTTCAAGACATATTTATTCGATTAAACATTTATTAAATCATATTCGATTAAAGGCTTTTTGTATGGTTTCATAGGCAAAGAAGGAAAATAGTCGACACCATGACATGAATCATAGCGGCAGTCTTTCTATCTGACACTTATTGTTATAATTTGGCCAATTCAAATAATATCATGTTCATAAATACTTTTATATATAAGCTAGATACATTATATTATTGTAAAGATTCAGCAAAATCCGTTCAGTAGTTATTGCTTGAAAAAGTAACAAAGTTTCATCCATTCACAATTTCTCGTTTATTTTTTTGAAAAAGATTCTTTATACATAAAATGACGTTCAATTGCTTCCTTTCAATTCATTACGTCTGGCTAAATATAAATATAGTATTGACAGTAACTGATCACCTTAATAAATTAGTGCACCCATTTACTCAAGATATCAGAGGACGCAATCACTCAGCATCCGGGGCGTCTATTTCTTGGTAAATTGGTTCCATCACTTTCTGTAGTGTTATTTTTCCGCAGCAAACGTTCTGGAAGCAAGCCCTGGGAGGAATAAGAGTGTTTTCGTTTAATTTCCCAGTAAAATGGTCTTCCCTCCTCAACATAATTACCGACCGCCTAACTGAATGTAGGTATCGCTCCATCACAGTCTCGCTTTTGCAGAAAAATTTTACATTTAAAAAGCCTCGCTCAGTTTTAACAGTCTATGCATTATGATCATAAAAATTGTAATTAACAATGTTTACGTAATTTTGTTAAGTAATGAATGATACGCTTAACGGTTGAATATTATTACATTTTTTTGTGCGTCTTATTTTTTCTAGACTAGAATAATATTGAATTAAATATTGTATAATCACGCATAATCTAATGAAAACTCATAATATAAAATAATAAATAGATACATGACACTTTATTACAGACCAAAGTAAAAAATTGCAAAAAAAACCAATACAATACAATAGGCGGCTTTATGTATTAAAGTGATCTCTTCCAGGCAACCTAAATTAAGAACTTTCTTAGCTAATCTTTTTAATGTGGTAGAGTCATTCTTTAATCATTATCTTCATTGCAGTTCTTAACGCCAATTCTATCGATGTGATACACTCTCATAGAATATCGGCGTCAAACGGTTAGTCTAAAAAATAAACAATAAGCGTGTATGGACTCTAAAATTTTTCATAGAAATTAAGTAGTAAAAAAGGGTACGGAACTCGAGTCCATAGAGATGTTAATATAAATTAAAAAAAAACAAAAAAAACGGTTAGTCTTATGCTAATCGTGTTTCGTGCGATGAGTGAAAGCTTCGATGGCCCACTTCTCCCTCTCCCTAACCCATTTTGCCAAGCCCATCCACTTATTCCAGTCCCTCTTTCTCAATACCTTATCTACCACTATTCACCCCTCCTCTTTATCCCAACATAAAGGCTGGCAACGCATCCACTGTACAAAGTTTTTGAAAAAAAAATAAGAAAAGAAAGAAGAAACAACAACAAAAAAAAGAATAAATAACAGTAGTAAAAGATAAAGAACCCCTGAAAAAATATATTTAAGGCCGGATGCCCCTGTTTGTCCGGAACGGATTAAAAAAAAGAAATGGCTGGCCACGCCTTGGCTACGCCCCCGGTGTTAGAAACTCCTATAGGCAACGGTAACCACTTTCCAAGAGCTGGACCGTCTACCTGTTTGACAGCTTTAAATAAATATTTTTTTTTTAAATGACGATTTAGGTGCAATAATATCACTTTGCATATAAAATCTCTTTTCAAGGACCAATTTTACGGGAACGAACACCCTTGTTCACGGCCGTTAATGAGTTTCCACATCGGTACTCACGATTTTCCTTCACAGTCGTCAGCACGTGGTATTAGAATCAATAATGTTTATATTATGTTGTGCACTCATATGCAGGCATATTAGGGCCGAAAATTATTTGCGTAAAAGGTGCATCTTTTCTGCGAAGATTCGAACCCAATAGCTGGAGTCATATTATAATAGTCGGAGCTGAATGAGGAAAATCGAGGGCTGGAATATATGGCCCAACGCTTACTTCCAGTGGTGGACAGCGTGATTACTTTCTTTTGTAACGAAGATAAATTAAGATATGACCATTTTCTGGGGATTTCTTCGTGGTCCGCATCGCGTTGGTGGCAACCCTTTTTTTATGCGCAGGGGGAATAGGTTTCGTACAATAGTGAGTCCTTCTCGGCTGTGGGGGGTGGTACCGGACCGCGGCGATAAGGGCCGCGCAGCGTGTGCGAAGACTCTGGGCGGAACCAACTACTCCGTTAAACTTAAACCTGCGTCCCATACAATCCTGGTATTACAAATGTCTATCGGCAATGGTAACTAGTTTTAATCAGGGTAGGCTATCTGCTATACTCCATTGCAGTATATGTGGCGAGCGAATTTTATTTCCTATACAATCTAAACTCCAAAGAAGGGACGTGATCAGTCAACACACGACCGCCAAGCAGTAGTACATAATGGTACGCTGACGTGACGTCGTACGAGCATAATGAACATTGTACTGCTGACGTCTTAAGGATAGAACGGCATACAGTACGTATGCCGTTGCCGTGTTATATATCCGTACAGGAACGGAGAAAAAATACAATTTCCTACCGGTCAACCCGCTTGTCGTAAGAGGTGACAAAACAACTCACAACCCGGCTGTATGTTGTAGTAGTAGGGTATTTGCCTGACTAGACGGCTACCAACCCTGGTCTAAAGTATGCCGCCTTAACAACCTTGAGTTGTTTATCGGCATTAGTGGCTAGGTTCCCATCCTCTTTTAGAGAGCGACAGCACTCTGGTAATTTCAATTGATAACACCTTTGGCGTCACAAATGTCCACAGCCGACGATAACTGCTTTCTATCAAGTGGGCCGTCTGCCTATCTGCTGTGGTCATGCAATTAAAAAAAATACAGTACAGTTTAGTAACAAAAAATATGGGTTTGATATTGACAAAAACAAGAAAAGACCTATTAAAAACAATCAATTTCAATTATAAGTCTTAAAAACAAAAATACAATATTAGAAAGATGTATAAACATGCTTAGTTTTAGAAACATCGAATTTGTAGTAAGAACAAAGCTACTAATTGAGTTTGTACAATTTGTTCTTTAGTACCTTACCGGTAATTGAGATTCAAGGCGAGCGAAAGAAAATTATTAGGTAAATAAATACGAGACTTGCTGAGAAATACCTCTCTCTGGAATTTTTGTCAGGGATTTAAAGGGTGAACTTTTACCGTGCAGTTTTATTTGGAAACAAGTGTCGCGTGCGAGTCATCCTTTTATACAGAGTTCTTCATACAATCTGGATTTGAAGTCTTACACAATCCAACTTCGAAAATTAATAAAATTTTAAGTTTTAATCATTACTCGATGATGCTCATACAACGTTTTGCCGATAAGTTTTTAATTGTATAGTTTTTTATTTTTCAAATTAAAATCAACATACAAAATAACTGTTTTCGAAATATGTTAATTTGGGTATTCTGGAAAAGTTCGCTTTTTAGCTATAAGACCGTTCTTTGTGCGTAATTAGGTATAGTTTTAGTCTGTAAGTTCATGTTTATACTGGTGTACAATCCACCAAAATTTATAAAGTAGCTAAGAATATACTTAAAATTAGATTGCCTGGAAGAGATGGCTTGGCGTCATAAAGCCACCTATTGTTTTGATTAAAAATATTGTCACAGTTGTATTCCTGTATCTGTTAATTTTGACGACCAAGAAAGTCCAATTAGACATTGGGTTATGGCCAGTTTCTACATTACTTTTTACTCACTCCCCTTACCATAGGTTGAATTTTGGTATTACTTGTATGGACCTTATTTGAAATTTTAACCGATAGCAAATGAACGGTTGATAAGATAATAATATAGTGACGGGTCATTAGTGTGTAAACAGGAATGCCACAATAATTTTATCGAAAATATAACAGATCTTTTAATGGTTACTTAGATACAAATTTAAATTTCCATTTTGGTTACACAGTTTTCCCTCGTCACGTCTGTCCGATGTGACAGGCCCAACCTAGTGACGTCATACTTACAAGTTTATGCCATCTCAAACTGTGACTTTGATATTTTAATGCCCCTTTTATTAAATATTACATTCTAGTGTAATATACATAATGTAATATACATATCATCATACAATTATTAAAAAATTAGGTTAGGTTTTAATGCTATCAAATGATTTATTTGATCATTTATGCAATTACCACCACTGACATATTTAATAATCGACCTCCGGGATATCCTCTATATAATGACGCGCAAGTGATGTACGTGAATCTTTGGTGCTTTAAGTCGTAGACCTCTCTGCCTGCGAAGTGTACAATAATCCATAGAACTTCGCTACCTCCGCCAAGATCTTACAGCGAGACCTAAGTTCTTTGCCATCCATTGCTTGCAATTTGCCTCTTAATCAACGATTTTAGGAAAACTTTCGACCCCTTGTTGTGCTCCATGGCGGCCTCGATAGAACGCGTATTATAGCAACATAAGTCTAAACTGTTTGTCGGTTTGTCTGTTTGTTCGGGATTCACGTAAAAACTACTGAAGTGATTTCGATCCGGTTTTCTCTGATTCAAAGCAAATTCTTAGACTTACAATCTGTGCTACTTTTCATCTTGGGAATATTAATATTATAGAAAATTTGTGATATTTTTTATCCTGGGAATCCTGCGCGAATATTCATGAAGTATTATAGTTTCTAATTTAGTTTTTAAGTTTATATTGTACCTTTAAGTAACAAATAAATAAACTCTTTTCAATAAAAAAAGTAAAAAAAAGTTGTGACTCGAAAGCCAGAACATGATATACAAAATTCAACACCTAGTTCACAAATAGCAGTTTACTATTATGTGTAAACGCGTGCCACCTTGCTATTTCCCACTGAATAAAACACCACCTCATGAACAATTTTCAAGAATGGCGTCCATAAGGCCGGCGTCACGCGAATTGTCGATCAACCGCCAATAGGTCGCGTACGTCGAGTGCCGGAGTCAATCGAATTTATTCAGTAATTTCCTCCTCCGTAACGACTTTCACAAATGGCTAACTTGTAGAAATGTGTGCTCGGCAAAACGGGGTGTTTAGGCCTCCTTTTTCACTTCGACGATTTTGGGCCCAACTCGTTGGAGTTGAATGAAAAACTTTCTATTGAAAATACCACATTAATATTGTATTTTTATACTATATGATAGTATATTTTCAAGGTCAATACTCCCCCTTATGTTTATATACGTTATAGATATGTTTTTGAGAACAAATAATATTAATACCTGTTAACGATGCCAAAATAGTTTGTAGATAGTATTTAGAAAATTATTTTCCACGCAGGCACTGCAGATGCTGGGATATGGAATATTTTATGATGTCCCCCGTAATGTCCTTCATTGTTTTATATTTTCGAGAATTTCGGTAATAGTTTAAAATAACGCCCTTTTGCGAGACCATTTGAGTCAAAGAAAGATGATCCTGATATCTGCCATTGCCATTGCATTGTATATATTTTAGAAAATAGTTGTGTAATTTAACTGTTTGCTTTGTTTTAATTTAGTGAGGAAACAATTTATTAGTTTATGGACAGGGGTCACATATTCCCAGAAGGGTTGGTTGATCCAGGCCGGAGAGATCGTGGTAAGCTGCCGCAAAATGTTAGTTTTTTTTATGTATTTGTTTGTAAAAGTAGACGGTGATCTACCAAAACGAGTCAGTGTATTAAAAGTGTTAGTCAGTGTGTATAATCAGTAACCAGAGAGCGGGTTAGTGTGTATAGTAGTGTCTGAACAAAGTGTGTAAGTTAGTCAGTGTAATGATATGCCGATTACGGCTTTAATATAGCCAACGGTTAGTTCATTGTAAATATAACTCAGTAGTGTTCCAATAAACGACGTGAACCGTAAGAGTGACTGGTGTATTATTTCCACTGGCAAACTTTGTCTTGTCCTGAAAAAATAAAAATATAAAACGCGATTGCAACGCTAACTACCGGGTCCAATTGTAAATCATAACCATCCAGGGCCTCCACTCGAATACACACAAAAAATTCTTTAAAATCTTGGTAACCGGTTTCAGCGCCACGTACCGGTTTCAATTGTGAATCTAAACCATCCCGGGACTCATATGAAAGTACTCAGAAGTTTTCATCACATCGGTAAAGCCGTTTTTGACAATTGATGTGTTTATACAATTATACATATATAGACAATAGGCAGACAAACACACATTATATATGTATATTCCCAAGCTAATCAAGTTACAGTTGTGGTACAGAAATAAAACGGACAACTCTGGGTTCAAACCCAGAAATCCAGATCATAATAAATAAAATAAAACACGGTTAGCGAATTTACCATGCAAGGAATCGAACCCGGGACCTCTGCGTTCCATTACACTCGGCCGGCAAAGGCTTAGTCCACTCATACAGAGAGGCGATCATTCAATTTTAACAAAAGTAAAACATTTTTAAGGAAAATGGATAAGATCCTAACTTGAATCTGATCCCTCTGGATCGGATAGGAGGAGGACTGTATAGAGATACCATTTCCTTTATCTCATTCTTGTTATCTGACCCTTCTATCCCATTCTTCCTATCTGACCCTTCTATCCCATTCATTTCATTCCATTCCTCCTAGCTGATCTCTCTATCCCATTCATTTCATCCCATTCTTCCTAAATGACCCTTCTATCCCATTCATTTCATTCCATTCCTCCTATCTGATCTCTCTATCCCATTTTCTTCATTCCATTCCTCCTATTTGATCCCTCTATCCCATTCATTTCATTCAATTCCTCCTATCTGACCCCTGTATTCTATACTAAAGGGTGGCAACGCGTTGGCTTCGCCCCCGGTGTTGTAAAGGTCTATAGACGACAGTAACGATTTTTCATTACGTCGGCTGTCTGTCTGTTTGCCAGCTTCGCAATAAAAAAAGTAATGTATACATTTTTGTACCAATCCTTATTATCCCTGTTTGTTGTGATCAAAACAAATGTAGTGACAGCTGGTATCAAATAATAAAATTGCCATAAGCCTTTTTGTTTTTCGAGACAGCTGATATCAATAAAGGGAATGGTTTCATGTTTTCTTTGACGTACAGTAAATAGAATGTAATAACATAATCAATTTCAATACGTTATATTGTATATTTCATTCTTTTCATAACATATGTACTTCTGAAATTTTTAATAAATTTTACGATAAAAAAATATTAAATATTAATATTTACTTTATGGGAACATAAAACCATAAAGTTAGCAAAAATTTACTTAAAACCTAGGTTATAGTATTTTATTGAGAACTATATATAGTTTGATGCTAGAACAGTAAATTATATTCATTCCATATTAGTCCACGGCTTCGATTGCGTTGAAAAAGCATAATATGTAAGTATGTCATGTAGTGGACATGTTATAATTCTTTGAAACGCAGAACTAGACTTACTTCAAAGTACCTAATGATAAATATCCGTAACGCCATCTAACAAAGCGCAGGTGGAACTGACCATGAAAGCAACACTGTGGAAAAAGAATTCATCCGTGGCAACAGGTTAAAATTGCCGGTGTTATGTCATTGTTATAAAGTTAACATGGCGATGTATGTACGAGAAGAAAGGTAGAAATACAAGGCGCCTAACCAATTAGTTTGGATAATCTTCAAAATGTGTCCACGAATTTTGGACAGTAGTAATAAATAACATTCTGTATTTTTGTGTTAAGAGATAGTTGAAACTTATTGGTTAATTTTACATACAAATTGTGTGTTTGAGTGCAAAATCTTAACAGTCTTATTCATTTATAGTTAAAGTAAGTTTTAATGCTTCGTTATGATTCTTAATTGTTTATAGAAATGTGACGTTTCGAGTTTTCGCTAAAACTCCGTTATTTGGCGTTAATCAAAATCCTAAAATTTTGTTATCCTACTACTGATGATTACATATGTAACTACCCTTTAAAAACCATACTTAGTTCCCTTTTTTGCTATTGTTGCGAATTGAACTACAAGAATAGAATATTATTTATATTTAGAAGATTTGGCTTAAAGGTATTCATGACCAAGCCATAAAATCTAATAAAGTAAAAGAATTTAACTTGTTAAAATAAGTTGTGCATTATTACGCTTTACTATTATTATATAAACCCATGTTTAAGAACAAAGAGCAGTTTAATCGGTGTTTCGCGTGATCCCCTTACAACTTGTACTCTTTAGCTGGGTACTTATTCGATAAAAAGGCTGCCACGTAGTTAGCCCTGTGGAACTGGTATTTATGTTTTTAATCTACACTAACAGTCCCGATGACTGTTCCCAAAGTGCCGATCACGATAATAGAAGCCCTTTTCAAGGCTTTTACGTGTCGTCGGTTTTCGCGTTACGTGACACTTTAACTTCGTGCGCACTTAAGTGTTACGTGTAATATAATATGTCTCTGTATCTCTAAGCAACGTTTAAACGGGATCAATGAAGGTAATTTCATATGTTGTCATAATTAAAATGCCTTTAAATACTTGTAACATAATAATTGTCACAAATATATATGACTTTTTGAAGCTATCTACAGGATAAAAAATACGTTGATAATAATTTTAGGGGCTCATCTTTAACTTCTTCTTTATTAAGAATACAACCCTTTCTCTTGGTTTGCTGTTTAACATTCCTTCACAGAAATTGATACATACAAGTGACATTATGAGTTGATATAATAATACAATTGTGTTTTATTTAATCTGCCAGTTCAATTCCTGACAAGGGTAATAAACTGACTTTTCAAAAATCCCAATATATGCGGATATATATATATATATATCCGCAGCACCTTTAGTGATGCAAATGTCTATAGGCAACGGAAACCGCTTTCCACCAGGTGGGCCGTATGCCTGTCTGCTGAACGCCTGAATTTAAAAAAAAAATAGATTTCGTCAAAATCGGCCTCGAGACTCCTTTGAGTGTTTTTCGCTATTTTGGATTTGTATTGTTTTCGATGCAGGAACCAAAAATTGGATTCATTTTGTAATTGAAGTGCATAATGCATTTTTTTTTATTATGTATAAAAATACATTGAATCATTTAAAAAAAAAACATTACATCCACCACCACTTATCCGTGCAGCAACGGAGAAAGAATATAATTTCCTGCGGCCGGGCGACCTGTCGTAAGAGGCGACAAAACAACCCACAGTCAGGTGGGGCATTTGCCCGACTGGATGGCTACCACTCCTGGTCAAAATTATGTCGCTATAACAACCTTGAGTTGTGTTCTGACATTAGTGACCAGGTTCCAGTCTCCCTTAAGAGAGCTGCAGCGCATTTGTAGTAACTTTGGTGTTGCAAATGTCCATAGGCGATGGTAACCGCTTTCCATCAAGTGGGTCGTCTGCCTGTCTGCTGATCTCCTGCAATAAAAAAAATCATGTATTAGACACACACACGCATATATATATCTTTTGTTTATTGTTAAAGTAAAATTAACAGTGTAGCTTTGGCGAAATCTATGATTATAAAAGTATATAGTCTTTGTCAACAGAACCTTATAAATGTTCAAACTTATAATTTAAATTAACTATGGTCGAATTACGACCAATGGGCGACCACTAGTTTATGTAAAAACATTAACTTTATATTTTACGTTTTCTTAACAATCAAATGCATGGGACATAAAGCCCCTGGATAAATACTCAACGTAATCAAGGTTATATTGTCTTTTAACTTATTAAAAAGTTATAAACTTCAGATTTCAGCTGTAAAGTTGAATTGAAAACCATTAAAAGTCAATCATTGGCGAACTTTTCGGTAGAGTCGATATCAAATTACTTTGAATCCGCGGCTATCCATTACAGGGAATAGCATTTTGAAAAAACGTCAAGGAGGTGAAACTAGGCCAATATATCAAGCGTTCGTGCCCTTCTTAAGGCCGAAGCCACGTCCTTCTGTGAGTGATGTCGTCCGCTCATTTATAAATTGACCTCACTTCCCGTAGATGGCATTTAAAGATCGAACTCATATTGCAAATTGCCTTCCGTTTTATTACGAATCCCTATATTATAAATGCGAAAGTAACTCTGTCTGTCTGTCTGTCTGTCCGTCTGTCTGTCTGTTCCGTTTTCACGGGAAAACTACTGGACTGATTTAGCTGAAACTAAGTATATATATATTTTCGATGCCGAGGATGAACATAAGATACTTTTTATCCCGAAAAATGGGATAGTTTCCGGGATAAAAATATATTTGTCTCTCTGTTTGTTATACTTTTACGGAAAAACTATTGGACCGATTTGGCTCAGATTCAGTATATATGTAATTTTAATACCGAGGGTGGACAAGGGATATTTTTCCCCCGGATAATGGGATAATTTTGGAATAGATTTATGTAAAGGTTATCCCAGAAAGTGGGATAGGTTTTGGTTAGATTTGTGATTCGCCATTTTGGTTATTTTGTCCTTTTTGTATTTTTCTCCCTTTTGCTCTTTTTGTCCTTTTGCTCTTTTTCTCCTTTTTGCTCTTTTTTGCCCTTTTTGTCCTTTTTGCTCTTTTTGTCCTTTTTGCTCTTTTGCTCTTTTCGCTTATTTTGTCGTTCTTTATCTATTTGTCCTTTTTGTCTAGTTTGCTCTTTTCCTCTTTTTGTCCTTTTTGCTCTCTTTGCCCTTTTTGTCCTTTTCTATCTTTTTGTCCATTTTGCTCTTTTGCTCTTTTTGCTCTTTTTGTCGTTTTTTATCTATTTGTCCTTTTTGCTCTTTTTCTCCTTTGCTCTTTTTGATCTTTTGGTCTTTTTGCTCTTTTTGTCCTTTTTGTCCATTTTTCTCTTTTTGCTCTTTTTGACAAAATAAAAGAATAACAAAAAGAAGATCTAAATTATGGGTTCCAGACGATTCTTCCGGGTATATAAGCAGCGTAAGGCGCACCTACCGGGCAGTTTAGAGTTGAGTTCAGTTCAAGACAGCGAAACGACAAGTGCGATACAAAATAGTTGAAAGAGAAGTTTCATAGAAGACAGTGACGAGTTTAGTGGTTAATTTAGTGGAAAGTTTAGTGGATAGTTCAGTGAAGTAGGAGGGTAGCGCAGTTTGAGAGAAGATCCAGAAGCGAGCTACACGCGGTAATTTCGGAGGTGAGCACTGCAGTAGCAGTAGGTGGTCTACGCAATATCGGCGACCGTATTGTGAGAGAGACAACTTATCGCCGGGACAGTGCGTCGTTAGTCGTGCGGGCGACCGTGCGGAGAGGAAATACGTGCGGCTGTGTAAGTCAATAAAATTGTTTAGTTAAAAGAACTGGTGCTTCCTTCTAATCCCAAGTGTGTACCCCCGCTCGCACGTAACAGTATATCTTACATCACCTATCCTAGAACTTATCAGTTCTTCTTATCTTTATTACACATAATTAGAATAATTTCTACGTAATTTTTTTTAAATCTTTCAAATAAGCACTTCACTGGATACCGCAATAATTTTCATTCCATATTTAAAACCGTTCTAAAAATATTTTTCAATGTTTGTAACGCAATGGCTATATCTCTATAGATTTCACCATGCACTTTGATATCCATCATCGGATTTCACCGTTCCATGATCGGATTATAACAGAATATTCAATGAAATATTGAATGCCTACGTAACGTTAAAATAATTTATAAGCCTCTTATACTCCTGTGAATCTAGTTACGTATGTATATGTTGTAGTAATTGTGCCCTAGAGCCGTCCGTATGGAACGTCAGAGTTGATTCGTGGCATGGAACTAATAATTTATTTTCATAACTTCTGTACTCTGTAAGACATCTTTATTGCTGATGTATAACAGAGAGGCTAACGGTCCACCTGAGGGAAAGTGGTTAGCATCGCCTATGGACATTTGCAACACCAATGTTGTTACCAATGCTCTATCGGCTCGGCCTCAAAGGGGGGCGTGGGACTTGGCCGTTAATGCCGAAATACAAATCAGATTTGTTATGGCGATCTACTCTAGACCGGGGCGGTATCCATCCAGACGGGCAAATGCCCTACTATCGCCAATCATAATATCGAAATAAAATATACACGTACATTCGAGATATGTTATATTCCTGTTTAAATCTTTAAAATTTTCATTAAACTCAGGTACTAAGCCGTTTTGGAGGCTATTCGAGTAAGTTTTAAAGAAATGACCAGACGAGTATTGTAAAATTTTTTACTTCAGATTAGGCATAGTTTAAACAGTAGTTTTCACTAAAATTTTGATATTTCTGTTAAATTATAAAGAGTTACTTGAATTTTAATTATAGGTATTGTTATATGTGGTTGCGTTGTTAGCTTAGTGGTTAAAACACCCACATATCATTCGAATAATGTAGATTCGAATTCCAGCCGAGAGCACATACTGCAATATCTTCTCATTTTTTGAGCTAATACTTAATGAAAAATATCGTGAGCAAACCTATATATTATACCGATGTATGTAGTCCGGTAATGTGGCATAAACAAGCGTGACGGGCATGCAGACGGTATCTTCCCTTAAAATATGGAGGCCCGAGCCCAGCAGTGGGACCTTAATGGGCTAAGTTTATGTTGAATTCATAATTAACGACTGGTCTCGGAATCTATGTTTTTTTCATATAGATGGAAGATTAATTATTTTACCACCATCGCCAGTCCTAATCAGCAATATTCTTGCCACGGGTTGTCTGGAAGAGATCGCTTTTTAGCGATAAGACCGCCCTTTGTACACAATTAGAATAATACTAGTTCATAAATTTTCTGTAATGGTGTACAATAAAGTGTTATCTATCTACTTAATGAGTAATTTAAATCTAACCTAAAATAACAAGATTTTTGAGATAGTGATTTTTACTAAGAATTTTATCCAATAACAGTGACTCTATAAAAATAAGTTGAATATAAATACTCTTATATGTATTATGTATTTTCATCGTTTATGTATTTTCAACCAAAAAAATCTCTGTTCCAATATTGGACGTGACCATAATATAATTTACTGTCACAAAACACTATAAATCGTACAAGCTAGAAATTTGGCACCTAATTTCCCCTTATACGGCTTATGTATCCGCTATAAAGGATCTCGGTGCCCTAAGGGCTATCACGAGGAATAAAATTGTGTAGGAAAAAATCTTGATACCTGCAAAGCGAGACTGTTACAATATAAATAAATTAACTTATATATTACTAATATTATAACTGCGAGAGTAATGTTAATGAAATTTAGCAATTATATGTCTTTTGTCTCAAAATCAATTTCGAACTAAGTAATAGGGGATCAAACTTTATATTGGCAACCCAAAATTCTTCACACCGGGGATAAAAAAAATAGTAAGAAATAATAAAATACCCAGTTGAGTGTTCTCGTAAAATTATCCATGGAACTCACCCCATGAAAATTATGAGATATTCTTTTAAAAAAATGCATACATATAAACAAACAGACAATACATATGAATTTGTAACGGTTGTCAGTAATATAAAGCTAAAAAATGTTTTAAGCATTTGTGTGTGTTAGAACTACACACAGTTCCACAGGAACTAAAATCTAATTGCGTATATAACATTCCGCTACAACCTAAAAAAAAAATTAAATAAATTTAATAGTGCACGCCTAGAACTAGTTAATAAATAGTTTAATACACGCACCGCAACAAAACTTATGTGAAACCGTATATGTTTAATATCATCTGCAACTATACTAAAATGTACGTAAGCTGATCTTTAAAAACATCTAAGAACGTATGTCAATGAGCAGAAATTCAGTAATAAACTAACACTGTAGCCTTCCATTGATGTTGATTAAAGGCTCATCGCAATGTCGATCTCATCACTCCCTCAGCAAATTCGTATTAAATCGTGCGTATCCTTTATAAATTGCTATTACAACGCAGACGACAAAGCATTGAAATTCCGCCAATAAACTTGACTGAACGGGATCTGCCGCCGAGTCCCCTGTCGATACGCCGATAGATCCCTCGGGAGAGAAAGATGTGTTCCACTTATTCCAGAATTGACTTCATTTTATTTCTTCCCTTCTTCCTCTTCGGTTTACGCCAGCATTAAGTAAGTGTACATGCTCATCCAAATACGCTGTACAGTCAAGCACAAAAGTTTAACTACTTACATAATTATAACATTGTTTTAAACAATTACGTATTTTTTATCAGACGCCCCATACACTATTACCAATTTAGCTACTTTTACAAGATTAGGTTTAGGTTTAAGGTTTAAATCGTTTATTTCTCAAAGAGTCTAGTAAAATACATCGGGTATACATCGCACGTATAAGCCAACTTAAATGAAAATTATACATACATACATAACTTCACGCCAGTTTCCTTGCGGGGTAGGCACGAACAACAGAGTGCCATTTAGGCTTATTCTTACACACATCACTTGCCTCTTTGACATTCATAACTCTTGTCATGCAAGCTCGTCTGTTCTTAAGGCTCCTGACATCACCTTCTGCTAGTACACGATCGATTTGATCATGGAAGGTGTGTCGTGGCCTTCCACGACTTCTGCATCCATCCACTTTTGCATTGTATATCTGTTTAGTCATTCTTTCATCATGCATTCTTTCCACATGCCCGAACCACCGGAGCATTCCTTTCCTTACCTTCACCCCGACACTCTCTTTCAGACCAACTCTCTTTCTTACTTCGGTATTACGAACGCGGTCCGCGAGCGTCACTCCGCAGATTTTGCGCAGTGCTCGCATCTCGACCGCGTTTACTCTACTTTCATGCTCTCTCTTCCATACCCAACTCTCGCATCCATACGTGAGCGTAGGTACCAGCACCGCGTTGTGTATGGCGAGTTGGGCCTTCTGGCTGAAGTTCTTAGCGCCTAGAAGTTTACCTAACGCTCCATTCACATTATTCCCCAAATTCACTCTTCTTTCTATATCAGCGGTGTACCTTCCATCCCTGCTAAAAGCACATCCAAGATATACAAACTCATTCACTTGCTCTAGCATAACATCATCGACCATTATCCTTGCATTCGTTCTGGTTTCTTCTCTTTCAAACACCATAACCTTTGTTTTCTTCGCATTCAAATGTAAGCCTCTCGCCTGACAGTCATCTTTCATCATTGTGACTAGTGTTTGCAGTTCTGATGGCGATTCGGCTAAAAGCACGGCATCATCCGCATAAAGCAGGGTGCTTACAACTAGGTCACTCATCCGCACCCCAACATCCTTCAATCTTATTCTCTGGAGACAATCGTCCAGGTATAGGATGAACAGCAAAGCCGACAGCACGCAGCCCTGCCGGACGCCAATATTGACGTCAAACCAGGGCGACAGGCTGCCTTTCACTCGCACGTATGCCATACAGTCCTCGTAAGTGGACTGCACAGCACGCATCAATTGGCCATTAATCCCATATCCGGGCAATATGTCCCAGAGGTCCTTCCGCACAACCCTGTCAAATGCTTTCTCTAGATCCACAAAACCGCAGAAAACCTTCCGGCCCATAGCCAGCTGCTTCTCTACGATATTGCGGAGAGAGAAAACTTGATCCATACATCCCCTTCCATTTCTGAAGCCACCTTGTGCATCCCACAGTAATCCATCGGATACAACTCTCATTCTCTTTTCAATAATCTTCGCATACACTTTAGATGCTGTGCTGATCAAACTGATGGCCCTGTAGCTGGCGCACTCCATACGTGACCCCTTGCCTTTATACAAGGGCACGATGACAGCGCGCCTCCAGTCCTTGGGAACCTTTCCCGTCCTCCAGCACAAGTTGCATAAGGACAGGAAAGCGTCCCGGACGCAGGTTCCACCATATTTGATCATCTCAGCAGACACACTATCAATTCCTCCTGCCTTTCCATTTTTCAGACTTCTTATCGACCATTCGATCTCTTCCAAAGTGATCTCGAATGCTGACTCTTCGGAGTCGGTCACAGACTCAGTCGTGGTGCCAGCATCCGGGATATTATCATACATTTCTCTAAAATATTCACTCCATCGCGCTAACACCTTTTGTGGGTTAGCAAGAACGTCTCCTGCTTTAAAATTTATTCTTTCCATTCTGGAAGCTGACGAACAACCCCGAGACTTCTTAACCTCTCTCCAAAATAGTTTGGTATTCGCCTCGAAGTTCCCCGTCAGCTTCTCTTCTTCTATCAATTTTATTCTTTCGCGCTTCTCTTTCACTAAAGCTTTGGTTTCATTCTTGCAAAGGTGATAAATTTCTTTCTTCATCTCTTTCATACTGTCATTCTGTTGCAAAGCAACATAATCCAGCCAGGCTTTTCTTTTTCTCTCTACGCTGGATTCAACATCCGCGTCCCACCATTCATCACCTTTCGTTGTTATGTGCCTCTTCGCGCATCCACATGCTTCTTTTGCGCTTTCCACTATACTTTCTTTCATACTATCCCAGTCATTATCCACATCTAAGTCGGAGAAGTCCGCTTTTGCAAGCCTTTCTTCGACTAGGCGCGCATACATACTCCTTACACTAACATCTTCCAATTTTTCACACTTTATTCTTTCAAGCTCCCCGAAATTGGTACGCACTCGCCAGTGTCTCCACTTCTTGAAAAGGCCCACAAACCGGCTTATCACCAGGTAGTCCGTTTCAAGAGTGGGGCCTCTGTAGGCTCTTGTATCCATTATTGTGTTTCGGAGGCGACTATCTATTAAAATCAGATGAATCATACTTTTCTGATCATTCATTCCCCATGTATACGTGTGAATATCCTTATGATGGAATAGGGTGTTCGACATAAGCAAGTTTCTTTCCATGCATACGGCTATGATTGGCCTACCAGCATCGTTCACTCTCTTGTCACCATAGGGTCCAAGGACAGCCTCAAGGCCGTCTCGTTTGGTCCCCACCGAGCCATTAAGATAACCACACATAATTAGTCTTTCGTTCCCTTCAGCCAGATCCAGAATTTCTCTCACAGTCTCCCAAAACTCGAGTTCTTGGGGATCCGCTGAGCTTACGGGAGCATAAGCTGCGACCAGAAAAACTCGCGTGATCCCCAGTTTTAGGCGGACCCAGAGAAGTCTCGGGTTCACCAGACAATAAGCTTTTACTCCAGATACAAAGCGGGATGAGAGTAAGACGCCTACCCCCCCACTTGCACGCTCGTCCAGGTCCACGCCGGGCCACAGAGCAAGCATGCCACCGGGGAGGTCATCGACGTCGCACCCCTTCCGCTTTGTCTCTGTCAGACATAATCCATCCAGGCTTCTCTCATTCATTATATCAATCATTTCGTCCATCTTATCTTTCATTCCACCTCTCACATTCCACGTGCCTATACGGCACTCTGTTCCTCTCGACCCGCCAGGTTTGGCGCTGCGTGAAGGATGGCGGCCCCCTTCGCCGCATGCGCGAGAATTCACACCGACGGGGGCGCATCGGTGAGCGTCGCCTGCGGGGGACGCCCTATCGTGCACTGCACTCAGGTGAATTCTGGTCAGAATTGTGGCCCTCTGGGCCAGCGGGGATCGCGACGAGCACGCTTCTGACATGACCCCCTAATGAAATTTATGTATACTACATTATATTTATAGGTATAATGATACAATATCAGAGTTATTATTTGTCTGCTATTGGGTCTTATTTGCTTAAATAAGGTTTCCGACATATTTTTTAAGGATTGTTTTGAAAATATTTATTAATATGTTCTAAAAGCAGATCGTACACAATAGTGCTCCTTGAAATATTATACCGTATCTGTACTATAAATGTGTATCTACTAAAATACTAGTCACTCTCCCAAATTTCGTAAAAAAACTCAAATGCTTGCCAATTCGTTTTCGCTGGAATACTCACATTCTGTCATTGCTTTATAGTATTTTATTCATCCCTACTACTCCACTGTACCTTAAAGAACGTTTTGAATTTATTTCTTGCTTTCATAATTTACGCCCTTCCAGTCAACATAGACTCCTATTCATAATACAACGTTTTTCAATCATTCTTTCACGGTTAAGGCTGTCCAACTTTGGAATACATTGCCTGCTGCTGTCAGACAAGCTAAATCTCTAATAACATTTAAGAACATGGTCAGGAAATACTATCTGCAATATAATGATATGTAATTTTATATAATTAGTAGATAATATATTGTATATATTTATATATTTATTATGTTTAAATAGTTGCATTTTATCACCATATCTTGTATATGTATAGAACTTCATTTATATGTGTATATTTGTATATATAGTATAGTTATATATTTATTATTAAAATGTAAGTAATCGTACAATAATGTATACCACCATCTCCACTCCTAATCAGCAATCTTCTTGCCACGGGTTGTCTGGAAGAGATCGCTTTCTAGCAATAAGACCGCCCTTTGTACACAGTTAGAATAATACTAGTTCGTAAGTTTTCTGTAATGGTGTACAATAAAGTGTTATCTATCTATCTATCTAAAACTTCTCTAGAGCTGAAACTAAACTTAACTGGACCTACGCAATCTCACGAATGTAATTTCTTTCTAAGCGTAAGCATATTTAAGTTCTGCGAGTACTGTACAAATTTTGTATCCAGGAGTTACAATGTGACTTTTTAATACATACATACATACATACATAACTTCACGCCAGTTCCCTTGCGGGGTAGGCACGAACAACAGAGTGCCATTTAGGCTTATTCTTACACACCTCACTTGCCTCTTTGACATTCATAACTCTTGTCATGCACGCTCGTCTGTTCTTAAGGCTCCTGACATCACCTTCTGCTAGTACACGATCAATTTGGTCATGGAAGGTGTGTGACTTTTTAATGTACATTATAATATATATTTTTGCATTCGACTGTACATTTAATGTTAAAATATTATCGTACAGAACCGATTGAAATTTATTACAAGCATTTTCATTCTAAATACAACGGAGGACGCGGTTAATGGTATCATCAATCACAAAACATAGCTTTGGGTATGGTCAACGCGCCAGTCGTAGATGGATATTTATCACAATAACAAATCACTCGCTAAATATGGATCATAATAAATTACAATTCAGCAAGGATTAATCCATGCTAATATATACGCAAAAATGTAAAATTAGCTTTGTTAGGATGTCTATTTGTTTCTTCTTGCAAATGAACCATTAAATTGGTAATGTATTCTTGATATTCGGGACTAACAGAACATTTTATCCTGAAAAAGGGGATAGCTCTCCGGACACGTTCCCAGCATTTACTTGAGTGACGCTAAATGAGCCAATCGTAATCTAACTTTGTATTACAAACTATGTGCTTTCATTAAAGGGGATGTAGAAAGGATACTTTGCATCCCAGATAATGGTATAGTTTAAGCTGAATACGAATCCGAGGGTTGCGTGAATTATAAGAATTCCATAAATGTCAGTATCCTGGGCTCAGTATCATTTTTACCACGGCGGTCTAAGGTGGATTAGCGGGATTCACACATCGTTTATCTTGATGGTTTCATCACGATATTCACCACCAGTGCATGTTATTATAACAATCTACACATTAGATCAGAAAACTGCCTAAACCCGGCCAAAATTTGAACCCATGTCATTTGAAACGCGGGTTTGAGTGTGAATAGGCATTCAGTTAGTTAGCAGTAGTAGTTAGTAGTTAGTTTAAATAAAGACAAGAACATGATGTGCGTAAAAAAAATCCACAAAGAAAAAATAACATTAAATTATTTATCCACCAATTATTTTCTAGTCTTGGTTGTGTAAAAAGAGACGTTGTATTCGAGGAGACTAAATAAAGTTGGTAATGTGCAAAAGTTTTTCTACGTAAAGCGGAAATTTGCTAAAATACATTTTGTAAATTTAGGTAACTCCAAGTGGGAAGTGCCATTTAGTACAACAATGAAGGTAACTAGCCGTAACGTTTTTTTTCATAATATTAAACACAACAGTCAAGTTGTGAGAAAGTGGGTTGCTTTAATTAGTAATTTATAAATATAGCTAAAGGTCAGGTAAAAAGCACTTTAAATAAGCGTGTATGTATGAAGAGATTAATGAAAGTTGATAAAGCGAAAAGTGTTTGTCAGGATTGCAGCAAGTGGAGATCCATCTTCTCTGCCTACCTCAATGGGAAATAGGCATGACAATATGTATGTATAGAAATACCCTTACCTGAATAAAACCCTGGTGACTGCCAGTTTTTAGGAGTTCGTAATGACATAAAAATGCTTCTGTTTTTGTTTTTTTAGGGTTTTATTTTGTTAAAAAGGAAATTTTTGCACAGTTGCTATATCCTTCGTCACATAAGTTACATAGAATTCCAAAAATCATAATAATGTTTTTAGTGGCTTTTCTGTTTAGATTAATAAATGAGAACTTTAAACTGTTATGCGATTTTCTTAATTCAAGTTGATAGAGCTTAAAAATACAATATAATTATGGAGTATTTTCTATTTAATATTTGTTTAGGTTTCCATAATCAATGATAAAAGTTTTTAAATACAAGCTTTTGAGATCCTGGATATCATGTAACAGCAGAGTGCTAGCCAAGACAAGTAAAACGAGTCCAAACACGACGGGTCTATCTTGTTTAGTACAGGAGTTCCTATGGCCACCTTCCGACTCCATCATTAGATCAGCTCTATGGTACCATATTATTGCAATGTCACACAATATATATATGCGTGCAAGATTTAACCTCAATCGGAAACCGGGAAGTTGGCCAAATTTAACTTACAAGATTCCACCCGAACTTACATACATACATAGGTACATCCGTTGCCAAGTTAAATAATGGCTTGTAAAAACAGCCAACATATCTCAGTTCTACAGAACCCTTTACTGGAAAGAAAAAGGTTACTTTTCCTTTTTTTCTGATTATATAACGTATAATAATTAAATCCATCAGAAATACTAATTATCCCATAATAACATCCATCCTTCATCTATTCGTCGATCACATTAATTTACGTTCGAGGAACAAGCCTCGTATAAAAGGGCTCAGATATGAATACCTCTCTACGTAACCTTTTATTAGTGAGTCCTTCGTACAGTCGGATATCGAATATTATATCAGCCTTGATTAAAACCATTAACGCGTAGTTCGATATTCATTAATTTATATCCTCTTCAATAAACGATCGTCTTTCAAGTTGCCTATTACAATGTACTATAGTAAATTTGTTAGTTACAAACGATATAAAACGCCCTAGTTCTGTATAATGCTAATGTGATTTACTAAGACAAGGCAAAAGTTATAACTAAAATATATATTAAACACATGTATGTATGTATGTTATTCTTTTTAACAATATAAAACTGCTTTTTCTTCTTCACTCCACTATCTCCGGCATCCATTGCTATTAAACTCTTAGCACACGTATCTACCCTCACGATGTGAAATCGGCTTTTTCGAGCCTACCCCTTCTACCCAATTCAAATCTGTTAATACCAGAATAGACGACAGTCATGCAATTTGTCTGAAATATCATTTTCGTGGAAGCTACCAAAAATTCCGGAGTTGCTAACACAACTCACAATCAAATCAACAATCCTTTAATGTACCTTCACACATTCACCGTAAGTTTATCGTCTCTGTGACACTCAACTATTGCTTCTGTCGCTCAAACATATTAGGTTGGGGAAAAAGTTTCTTCGCATTTTATATAAAAATTCAAAAGGTTTTTTTATAAAGTTTATTTACATTTGACTAAAGTATGTAGGTGCCATTTTGTTAGATAAATTTTTGCCATCTTGTAGGTAGGGACTTGATCCCATTGCTATAAAAATTTTGGGGCTTCTGATCAAAAAACTGCGACAAGTGATTTTGGCAGTTCTCTCTTGATGTTAACCTGACACTGCCTAAGGAATTCTGCAGAGGTCGAAACAGGTGAAAATCTGAAGGTGCGAGGTCAGGACTATACGACGGATGCATTAACACCTCCCAGCCAAACTCTCGTAATTTTTGCTGTGTGGCTAAAGATGTGTGAGGTCTAGCGTTATCATGGTAAAAAACCACATCCCTTCTGCTGATTAATTCCGCCCGTTTCCTCTCAACTTTTTGCTTTAATCTCATCAGTTGTTCGCAGTACAGTTCAGAATCGATGGTCCTGCCTGGCGGTAACAGCTCATAATGAATAATGCCCTTCCAATCCCACCATTCACACAGCATGACCTTGTTGCGAGTTAACCCGGGTTTTGCCACAATCTGTGAAGCCTGACCGGCCTTTGACCACGATCTTTTTCGCACGTTCTTGTCGTATGTGATCCACTTTTCATCACCAGTTATCAGCTTCTTCAAAAATGGTTCGGTTTCATTACGTCGTAATAAAGAATCACAAATGAGTACACGGTTCATTAGGTTTCTTTCAGTGAGCTCATGAGGCACCCAAATATCGAGCTTTTTTGTGTACCCAGCTTTTTTCAAATGCGCCAAAACCGTTTTGTGGTCAATTCCCAATTCTCCAGCTACATCGTAACTACTAATATGCCGATCTTGATCCACTTTTTCAAAAATGGCATCAATTTTGATCGTAACAGGGCGACCAGAGCGACGTGCATCTTTGATATCAAAATTTCCGGATTGAAAACGTTTAAACCAAATTTGCGCTACTCTCACAGATACTGCATTAGGTCCATAAACATCACAAATTTTTTTCGCGGCTTGTGTTGCATTTTTACCTTTTTTTGCAGTAAAATTTTTAAATGTATCGAATTTCTTCATTAGATTCACTCATTTTAACAATAAGAAAAACAAATGAAAATCGCACATTTTCCTAATTTGAATTTGGAATTGTCTTCTTTAAAATTATAACTTTTTAATGATACCAAAACCAGCCAGATACAAATGGTATAGCCAAAGAGATCTTATTACAAGTTCATACATACTATATGCGAAAAGACTTTTTCCCCAACCTATTATACTATGTTAGTATGTTTCGCTGTCATATTAACGGATGGTCTGTTTGTTTTAATACTATAAGATTCATACGTCCAGTATTTTGAGGACACAAATAACAAACTGAATAATATTCTAGAATACACTAGATATAAATGATGCTTTTTGTAATATTATTACTTAATTAAACACAGAATTTTCAATGCGAATTACGATAAATTATTAAAAACATTTACCCACCTTCCAAAAGCGGTGTCCAAAATTTCAAACGATGATATCACTTAGAGCCTACATTAAAGTAGTCCTCCGGGCGCCGTGAAAGCCTAAACAAAGCAAGGATCATGAAACGAGACAGTCACTGTACACAGCTGGGGTGGGGTTACATACATCTCGCTACGACCGCAAAGCGTTTACCAACGAGGGGAAAGTACGAACTATTAAAAAGCGGCTTACTTCGAGAATAAGATGTTGGTCGCGAGGGATTATTCTCGTATTTGTAACCAAAGAGGCTTTTCAGAAATGTTTCGAGAGAATATGTCGTCGCTTTTTGCGGATTTCTAACAACTCGTAGATATTTACTAAGTCTATTAATATGTAACCCTGTAGTTTATTTTCCAATCAATTGTTTACTGATACTTACGTGTTTCATTTCAATAGTTTTTCTGCGGTTATGTACCAATCGAATTGATCGTAATCGATTTTCACGAAATTCGATATAGAAATAACAAGGGCTGAAATGCGACTCCACTCGAGTAAAAAGGCTTATTTGCCCCGAAATAAAAGGAATAATATAATATAATATAATAAATGGAATAAAGAAAATTGTAAAAAATCACTTTCACATATATACCTAAGTATTGTGGCGAGTGATGCTGAAACGATCAAGTTCGTTTAAGGAGTTTCAGAAAAATGTAGAAGATTCCAGAAGAAAAATACAAGGACATAATATTTTCGCGACTAGTATACATAATAAAACTACGTTTTAACGATTTATTATTCGGCCACTTTTAGTAGTTAGTAGTAGCCGTGATCACGGAAGACAAGGATGTCAAGTGTCAATGAGTATTGTTAAAGTTTTATTTAGCCTACCGCCAACTTGTTCATTTAAATTATTTAGTTTTTATTTTGTTTATGGCTATTATATAGTTATTTTACTCTATTTTTTTTTTATTGCAGGAGATCAGCAGACAGGCAGACGGCCCACTTGATGGAAAGCGGTTACCATCGCCTATGGACATTTGCAACACCAAGTTGCTGCAAATGCGCTGCTGCTCTCTTAAGGGAAACTGGAACCTGGTCACTAATGCCGGAACACAACTCAAGGCTGTTATGGCGACATACTTTAGACCAGGGGTGGTAGCCATCCAGTCGGGCAAATGCCCTACCACCTGGCTGTGGGTTGTTAAGTCGCCTCTTACGACAGGCCGCCCGGCCGCAGGAAATTGTATTCTTTCTCCGTTCCTGCACGGATCAAAGGATCTATAGGAGCCTAATCTAATTTACCACCGTTTCGCAACATGTTGTGGCTTGAAGAGAGGAAGCGGTGCAAGAGACTCTGCAGCAAACATGCCCAGAAAAGAAAACCCCGTCGACTAAGAACGTCCATCTTGGTTTCAGAAGTAGATATCATACATATACGGAAACTGAAATCCCTTAACCAATCATTCAAATAATAACAATCACTTTTCAGGGCGGCCGCTGTTTAATTTGTTTCAACAACTCACTGCACTTGCCAAAAATCTTATTATTTCTTACATGTCTGTCTTTTTAACACCGCAAACGAATCCGACTACAAAATGGTGACGTCTTCCATGTTGTTAGGGGCGATTGGGGGAACAAAGATAGACATACATACATACTATTATACAAAAAGATAAGGATTATGTATGTAACAAGAATGTGTATTGTGATTTGAAGAAGAGATGGCAGTATCGTGACTTGTAAACTTTAGTTCAACATTAAATAATAAACAAGTTGTATTGACAATAATACATTACAATCTGAACACAATGCAGCTAATATTAGTTAGTGAATCTCCTATTTTAGATAACATTAGGAAACCTAGTATCGATCAGCAGATAATGTTTGAAACGGCCAATACCACGCTCGGACGTGTCGAAACTACGCACTGAAATTGTGCTAACGTTAATGACCATTACGGAAATGGGACCGGTCTGGGTAACGTATAATGGTAATTAGGTTTAGTGCGAAGTTACTACGTTTTCTCGTTGTAAAAGCAGCGTTGAAAAAATAAAAATGGAATACAAGATTATTTTATTTTTATATCAAACCTATATATAACTCATATAGCAATTCATAAAGAGCGTTTTTTTACAAGTTTTATTTAACTTGCAATGAATGTACCTATGTATGTATGTATGTAAGTTCGGGTGGAATCTTGCAAGTTAAATTTGACCAACTTTCCGGTTTCCAATTGAGCTGAAATTTTGCACGTATATGTATATCGTATGACAATGCAATAATATGATACCATGGAGCTGATCTGATGATGGAGTCGGAAGGTGGCCATAGGAGCTCCTGTACTAAACAAGATAGACCCGTCGTGTTTGAGCTCGTTTTACTTGTCTTGCGCTAGCACTCGGCTGCTACATGATATCCAGGATGTCCAAAGCTTGTATTTAAAAAGCTTTTTAAAAAGCTTATTTAACCGTATAAATAAGATGCATTTGGCCATAGTCAATAACTGTAACATTATCCCCCGAGCTCGAGTATTAAAATCCTTACATGTAATTACAATAACTTTATGCTATACTACTGTCGGAATAAGCTATTTTTTATGCATCCGTACAATATAAATCGCTCCCGGGAAAATTACCGCGGGATTCCCGGGATAAATTACATCACACATTTTATTACATAAGATTTGTTATCCATCCATCCATAAAAAATCACATTGGAATTCGTTTATTTTAATCGGGCCATTTGAAGTCATACCTAGAAAATTTCCCGCGGGATTCCCAGAATTTAAAAAAAATGTGTGTTCACGGGCAGTAGATGTGAAACAAAGTGTGACAAGGGGTGCAAGGGATTCCAAATTTCGTGACGGCACATTTCGTATATTAATTATATCGTTATAAAATATTCAAGTTTTAAAACCGCATTGAAATTGGCCCAGTAGTTTTCACCTGAATCCCGAATAAACAGACAAGAAATCTAAAAAATATGCATCGTTTATATAGATGATGTTTTTTTAAATAGTTTTAATGTACAGAAACGGCATTTTTAGAATTTTATAATATTATATATAGATTGTAATAAGGGTTGATAATCTAAGACACTTAATTAACAGGAAAGCTCTTGATTACCTATTATTTACTAAAGGTCGTCTTTCTACGATTATATTAATTTTATGAGAACCAAGATACGAAATCTAGGATTAATATAAGCCGTTATGTAAAGACGAGAGAGGAGACATCTTATATCGAAGTAGGTAGTGCTTTAGATATACTAAGCCTGGCTGATCCTCACTGATTGGTTTTGAACAACTGGTGCGACTATACTACCAGTTACATGAGTTAGAATACATTGTCTAAAAATATTCATTTTATTCGATCTTCCCACGCGACTTCGTCTATTTTGATTTAACAGCCTGTATTCTGTGAGATGTATCATAGTTTGTAAAATAAAAACAATTACCGTTTTGAAGAGAATTTGCGTGTTTTTTTTTTCAATATCAACCGGCTCGATTTCTAACTAGGGTTTTTTTTGTTCAAAAATCTAATGATACTGTTTTCGTTTGAATCAAAATTGGCCCCGAGATTCCTTTGAGTATTTATTGCTATATGTTATAGGTTCCGTTTAGCCATAGAAACCCACTTGATAAATTCAACTGTATATTTATACAAAATTTCATTACAAACATCACTCAAGTCCAAGGCCCTAAAGAGGAAACAAAAATAATACAAACACGAATGTAGAACTACTAAAACAAACTACTTTGAATGTCTATTACTTGCAAAAAAATATATTCATAGCTAATGTAGGTTACATCCCAAAGCATGTCATGGATAGTTACCTATGTGATCTGTTTCATTATTATTACTTTATGCATTATATTGTAGCTGTTTGTTGTTGTTTTAAACAAATAAAATAAAATCTTTCTCATTCGTAAACTATTATCATAAATAATCCGCTTGACATGTCTTCCGCACCGGTAAAATCATCTTTACATAGTATAAAATATAGTTGCTTTCCATTCCTGTCTGCCTGACTGTATATCCGCTAACTCCTAAGCCACGCAACGGATTTTTAAGCGGTTTTAACCATCAGTTAGATAATCCCTATTAATATTATAAATGCGAAAGTAACTCTGTCTGTCTGTCTGTCTGTCTGTCTGTCTGTCTGTCTGTCTGTCTGTCTGTCTGTCTGTCTGTCTGTCTGTCTGTCTGTCTGTCTGTCTGTCTGTCTGTCTGTTCCGTTTTCACGTAAAAACTACTGGACCGATTTGGCTGAAACTCAGTATATATATATTTTTGATGCCGAGAATGAACATAGGATACTTTTTATCCCGGAAAATGGAATAGTTTCCGGGATAAAAGTATATTTGTCTCTCTGTTTGTTATCCTTTTATGGAAAGACTATTGGACCGATTTGGCTGATACTCGGTACATATGTAATTTGAATGCCGAGGGTGGCCAAGGGATACTTTTCATCCCGGATACTGGGATAGATTTTGGGATAGATTTATGTAAAGTTTATCCCGGAAACTAGGATAGGTTTTTTATTTGTGGTTTGCCATTTTCGTCATTTTGTTTATTTTGGTCGTTTAGGTAGTTTTATTTGGCAGTTTTGGTATTGTGGTAGTTTTGGTTGGTAGTTTTGCTATTTTCGGTAGTTTATGCTGGTAGTTTTGGTAGTTTCTGTTGTTTTGGTAGTTGTGGTAGTTTTGGTAGTTGTGGTAGTTTTGGTAGCTGTAGTAGTTTTGGGAGTTGTGGTAGTTTTGTTTTGTAGATTTGGTAGTTTCGGTAGATTTGGTAGTTGTGGTAGTTTTGGTTTGTAGATTTGGTAGTTTCGGTAGTTGTGGTAGTTTTGGTAGTAGTGGTAGTATTGGTAGTTGTGGTAGTTTTGGTTTGTAGATTTGGTAATTATGGTAGTTTTGGTTGGTAGATTTTTTAGTTTCGGTAGTTGTGGTAGTTTTGGTAGTAGTGGTAGTATTGGTAGTTGTGGTAGTTTTGGTTTGTAGATTTGGTAGTTTTGATAGTTGTGGTAGTTTTGGTAGTTGTGGTAGTTTTGGCAGTTATGGTAGTTTTGGTAGTTGTGGTAGTTTTGTTAGTTGCGGTAGTTTTGGTAATTGTGGTAGTTTTGGTAGTTTTAGTAGTTGTGGTAGTTTTGGTAGTTGTGGTAGTTTTGGTAGTTGTGGTAGTTTTGGTAGTTTTGATTGGTAGATTTGGTAATTGTGGTAGTTTAGGTAGTTGTGGTAGTTTTGGTTGGTGGATTTGGTAGTTTTGGTTGGTAGATTTGGTAGTTTCGGCAGTTTTAGTACGTTTTGTAGTTTTGGTCGTTTGTGTAGTTTACACAATATTTAGTTATATAAATAAAACTAGAACGGGTTGAAATCGGGTATTAAAGTTTGTATGGGGGACCAATCATTTGTCAAGTTTATAGATATAAAAATTCATAATCTTTAAAAAAATGCGACTTTCACTCGATCTGTCTGTCTGATTACCGAAAATGGACATGGATACTATTCATCCCGGTAGATCGGATAGTTTGCGATATAAAATGAAGTAAATCTTCCGAGGGCAAATAGCACCAAGATAAAAATACAATACAATATATCCTATATTAACGCCTGCTCCTAAAACAAGAGGTACGCACTAGAGTTTGACGCGCGGCGGAGCCGCGGGGTAAACTCTAGTTGTTAATATTTTGTAAAATAGTCGCCGAAGCGTACCTAGGTAAAACCGTAATGCAATGTAACCTATGTGAAAGATTGCCGACTAAATAAACAAGGGTGATCCACGGCGATCCCTTGAGGAAAGCTCTGGAAAATAATGAATCCAAAAAATATTATCATTCCAAAATTATTTTAAAGTACATCACTAACGTCGTGGTAGCGTAATGGCTAGCGCACGCGTCCGAAACTCTAAGGGCACGGGTTCGATCCTCGCCGGAACGCATGCACCATTTAAACAGTTATCTGACCTAATTTACATATTGTTAAAATTACCACGTGCTAATAACGGTGAAGGAAAACATCTTGATGCAACCTGCATATCGAGATAACCGATGTGTCAAACCCGCCAAGCCGCCTTGGACGAGCGTGGCGGGTATATTGTCCGTTCCCCTGTAGCGGGAGGCCCAAGCCCAGCAGTGGGACATTTATGGGCTGTTATTATATATTTTACATTACATCACTAACAAGCCCTAGATGTTTTGCAATAAATATAAGTACAACAAAATGTAAGATTGTTCGAACTGATAAATATCGATCAAGTTGGTATTAAATTTCAGTACGCTATTTTACTGCCAGTAGCCTGTAGCCCACCATATATTTATTTGGAAGAGTAAAAAATCGCCCTATGCTTCTCGACAATGTGGCAGTTCGCTCAGCTAACTACTTATCATATATTTTCTCGGATAAAAAAAGTATAAACATACGCTTCGCGTGATCTATCGCGGTGTCGAAAAAAGGTTGACGAATGGCATGGCCTCGAAGTACTTCCTTTAACTTAGCATAGCTCAATAATTTATTGTTTCCATCGCAACTCTAGGACATAGGTATAAGTTGATTCAAGATGCCCGAGTAGTTTGACATGGGTTAAGATTTTCTATTTTAATTTATATTTTATTCTATTTTTGGTGTTTTGGCTTCAATGCTACTGGCGCTGATTCGGCCAATATCACAGTAATATTTTAATTTATGGCTGCATCCATTTTATGAACTAGCAAGTGTTGTTTGAGGCCGGCACAATATGTCTTTTCCTCTCCTCTGTCATTCGACAAAGTATCATGTCATCCTTCAAGTGTTATCAATGTTATTAGTTTTAGAATAATTTTCATGAAATAAGCACCACGTCAAAAACGACCTATGTATTCCTCACCCCAGCATTAACCGATTAGATTAGTAAGTCTTTGAAAGACTCCTAAAAATATAGTTATTGTGGTAAATCGAAAATTCATATTTCGCTTAATATGTAGTTGAGATTTTATTACGCAATACTACAACCATTGTTTTAATTAAATAAAAATTGTATGTTTTGTAAAATAAATATTGTTATATGAATATTATTATTATGAACTAGGATATGCCCGCGACTTCATCCACGCTTGACTTGAAATTCCCACGGTATTCCCGGGATACAAAGTACCGCAACATATTAAAAAAAATGTAAGATATCGTTTTAGTGAAAACTATGTAAATTTTTATGCACCCGAAAAACTAAAAATCACTCTCGGGAAAATTCCCGCGGGATTAGTGCAATAAAATATATCACATGTTTTATTACATAAATTTTTCTATCGATCAGTCAAAAAATTGCATTGGCATACGAACATTTTTCAATTTAGCCATTATAAATAAATCCCAGAAAAAATCCCGTTGGATACATGGGATAAAAAGTAGCGCAGATTTTAAGTTAAAAAATTTGCTTTGTATCAACGAAAACCGCATCGAAATGACCCAGTAGTTTTTAACTAAGTCCCGAACAAACCGACAAACTGACAGACAGATATGTGTTCTACATCGTTTATATAGTCTATTCCAGTTGTTTTTTTAATAACTTCAATGTAAAGCATGTCTGGAATTTTATAATATAATAAATAATACATAAGTACTTTCAAAATTGTATATGTATGGTATTGAATAATTTCACGACACGAAAAGAAAGCTGCGTAGAGGGCCCTATATATATGTATAAAAACTCAAAAAATAAAGTCTTTATACAATACATTTACTCTTTATTCTAACAAAATAGAAAGAAAACACTGGGTGTGTTTTCTTTTACAAATTTAAACACTGAGGTAATAATAACAAAGGACGGCCTTATTGCCTCTATTACTGCCCGTAACTTATATACTAATAAACATTAAAAAGTTTCAAAATAAAATAGAGCGGTAATATAATCTCTAGTGGTGTGTTTTTATTATTCCTTGTCAACCGGAATAATAAACTTTACGAGGCCACAGGAACGCTCATATGCGACACCTAGCGGCAACCAACTCATTGTGAAGACACGTAAATGTTAGACATAAACTCAGTGCAGTTCGCGACCCCGGCTGGATTTTTGCGGTTTCGTAGCGATTTGACTAAAATTAAACCCTGGTGACATCGTTATATCCATCCGTATGACCATCTGACATTTTTCTCAAAAAGTACTGTCTATATAAATGTAATTTGATATGAACATTCATTATAGGTATATACATATAACGGTGTTCGTGAAACTGTAAAATTTAAAGATTATGTCCACCATGAATACAAATGAGCTTTGAGCAATTTGTTTTCAATCATCGGGGTATAATATTCAGATCTGATAAGTTTGGATCTATAGTGACAGTTATATTTAAGTCAATAATACAATTACGCATTACTAGTTTTCACTGTAGCAAAAATTGTGACAAGTCTTGAAATCTTCAAGTCGCGAGTGAATAGGTATATTGTAGGTAAGCGTGTGCCTTCCTAGACCGCGTCATCACTCAACATCAGGCGAGACAGTGATGAAACGTAAACCTATACATCCATAAAAAACATCAAGGTCGAAGAGCTTTAAACTATAACTGTTAATTAGTGGACGTCTGTCATGGAAACCTTAATTGGTTGTGTGCTGAACGCACTTGTCTGATTTTTTACATTTATCTCAATTTGTGCTATACTGGAATATTGGAATGTGTTTGGTGCGAAAATGAAAGAAGGTTACTGATGAGCAAATACAAATAAAATAAAATAAATAAGATATAGGCATAATATAAAGTGTGTAGTGTGTTGTGTGTGTGTGTGTGTGTGTGTGTGTGTGTGCGCGTGCGCGTGCGCGTGCGCGTGTGCGTGCGCGTGCGCGTGCGCGTGCGCGTGTGCGTGTGCGTGTGCGTGTGCGTGTGCGTGTGCGTGTGCGTGTGCGTGTGCGTGTGCGTGTGCGTGTGCGTGTGCGTGTGCGTGTGCGTGTGCGTGTGCGTGTGCGTGTGCGTGTGCGTGTGCGTGTGCGTGTGCGTGTGCGTGTGCGTGTGCGTGTGCGTGTGCGTGTGCGTGTGCGTGTGCGTGTGCGTGTGCGTGTGCGTGTGCGTGTGCGTGTGCGTGTGCGTGTGCGTGTGCGTGTGCGTGTGCGTGTGCGTGTGCGTGTGCGTGTGCGTGTGCGTGTGCGTGTGCGTGTGCGTGTGCGTGTGCGTGTGCGTGTGCGTGTGCGTGTGCGTGTGCGTGTGCGTGTGCGTGTGCGTGTGCGTGTGCGTGTGCGTGTGCGTGTGCGTGTGCGTGTGCGTGTGCGTGTGCGTGTGCGTGTGCGTGTGCGTGTGCGTGTGCGTGTGCGTGTGCGTGTGCGTGTGCGTGTGCGTGTGCGTGTGCGTGTGCGTGTGCGTGTGTGTCATATCCTACTTATATCCTACTTTTTTTTATTGCAGGAGATCAGCAGACAGGCAGACGGCCCACTTGATGGAAAGCGGTTACCATCGCCTATGGACATTTGCACCACCAAAGTTGCTACAAATGCGCTGCTGCTCTCTTAAGGGAGACTGGAACCTGGTCACTAATGCCGGAACACAACTCAAGGTTGTTATAGCGACATACTTTAGACCAGGGGTGGTAGCCATCCAGTCGGGCAAATGCCCTACCACCTGGCTGTGGGTTGTTAAGTCGCCTCTTACGACAGGCCGCCCGGCCGCAGGAAATTGTATTCTTTCTCCGTTCCTGCACGGATAGAAAGAAATAGCTAAATAATGTTTAAATATTATTTGCTCACCAGTAACTCAAATTGTTTTAGTTTAGTGGTGCTTAATAGGAAAGACATATAGATAAAAAGCCCAAAAAAAATGAAAAGGAAAACTCTCAATTTAACAATAAATGGTTCCGCCGGAACAACCTAAAAGCACTTTGCGCTCAAAACGCATAAACATAGCATACCGACAAATGGACACTTTTAAAAATGTAGCTTGGAACATTTCCGCGGCGTCCGTTTACAGCTAAAACAATTGCCAACAATTTATAGCAGGCATTAATTAAAATTTTAATAAGATTCCCGGAAAGCGTATTTCGAAACAAAGGAGGCCACCTTAAAATGTGATGAAATAAGTCAAACAATAATTTGGAGCAAAATGCGGTTTGCTCCTTTGTATTAATAAAATTTAATTAAGGGTAATTAGATTTCATCTTTTATGACTTAAAGTGAAGTCAGACTTATTTTAAGCGTTACTCAAATTCATTATCAACTAACTATATACGCGTCCATTGTGATTTTATCAATAAATGACTTATCAAAGAAATATTATATACCTTTAATGTTTATCTTACAACGCTTTTAGTTTTATGCGATTTCTAACTAATCCCAAACGTCTTTTATCTGAATATAAATAAAAGAATTCAAGCACTTATTTCTTGAATTTTTCATAAAATCTATAAAAGTCTGTCCTCTAGTTAATAGAATGTCGTCTAGACGCATTTATTTATTTTATAATTGTACAAACCGTTTCCTTTTATCAGTAGTTTAATATTAATTAGCATTATATAAAATTAAATAGTTTAATCTCATTCGTATTTGTTAAATTAGCGACAGTTTTCGTTCACGTTAGATTAGTAAATTATTTTTTGTCCCGTGAGCCAGTGAGGGTAGAAAATTACGATGAGAGTCTCTCGCTGCGCCCGTCGTGTACGGACATTCGGCAAGTCTCATGCGTTGAATTATTTCGTATTTTGTGGAAATATTCGCAACCATCGCGATAACTCGTCGCGAGTGCTGTGAAAACTACTCGTTTTGAACTAAAACTGTGTCCACAAAAAGGGAGTCGGCGCCGACCATTGGACATAAAACCCGCTCTTCGCAAGGTGAGTTGACTACTCGTTGTAAGATTTGTTCTCACTGGCCAGCTCACCATTTTTCGCATAGATTCGCAATAATACAGTCCACATTTATCCGCAATCCCGACATTGGGGATTGTATAATAATAGTTCGTAAAACCATAAATTGCGTATTAGTAATGAATAAAACCAGAGTTTACATAAGCAAATATATGGAATAGTAATCAGCTCTAATTAGTTAAATTGCATCGGTTAATTTGAAATAGTATAAATTCATAATTAATCTTTTGTTGTATGACAGTGAATTGCGGCTTGTGCTCAAGCAAATCTAGCGAAAACAACGAGTCACGGAGTATGCTGCAGTGGGTATGTGGAGTCACGCGGAAGACTGGATCCAGAACACTTGCATCTGTGACAGCCTTCTTATCCATGGCGTAGCAGATAAACTGCAAGAGAGTTGCCTACGTTATTACAGTTACGAGTTACAACCGTAACACGTTTAAATCCGTATCTATATTATGAAGAATAAAATAACTTTGCCACCTCTACCAGGTCCTGGTAAAATGGATATTCTTGGCAGTGGGTTTTTTTTATCAAATTTCATCTTCTAAGTAGTCACAGTTTGTTATGTATTATATTGAGCATTGTAAACTGACCGCACTCGCGCTTTTCGTTTAAATTATGCAAAAAGAGCTGGTATAGACAACCAACTAGGAGAATAATGCTGCGACAATGATACAAACTGGGTCTTATCAAGAAATGCTAACTTAACGGTGTGAAAGATAAAATGCGTGCCAATAGTTTCATGATAATTATGCCGAAAATCGCGTGAAATGGTATGTATAATTAGGGAAGTGGATTCTGGGCTTCAAAGCAGACACTCCGAATGCAATCCTTAATCTTTATTATAAAAAATGTTGTACATAAAAACTTGGTTCTTCCACAAAGGTAGCGGTTACTCTCGAGTATTCTTCTATACTACGTCCCTAAACGGAGACAGTTCTAGTTGACAAAGAAACCAAACCATCACTTATGTCGTTATAGTATAATCGGTTTCAAGCAAAGTTCCTTTCTTTATAAACCAAGAGCCATCGGTTAATACGAGTAACCAGGTTGACAGAAGATTACAAGTACAATGTAACAAGGTAAGAAGCACAATTTTCAATTTGTGTCTAAATTCCATTCCGACGTATCGGCTACTTTAAAAGAATAACCATACTAATGTAAAATGGTTGAAACTTCAAAATCGTATAAAATCACAATTAAATCGCACTTAACGCCTTATATTGTAGTTTGAATTTTACGTAACTATCGCAAAAAGTTAAAACCGATATTAGACGGTTCATTTTTGTATTGAATCAAACCATGTTAGCAGAAATTTGAATCATTTAATATCATTAATAATCTATTTTATTAATAAGTCTAATATCCGCCTAAGAAAATACTATAGAAATGAATAAAAGTCAAATATGTTGACGTTATATAGAGAAGAAAGTATCAAACTGTCGTGTGTTTATTTATAAATATATATATATATATATATATATATATATATATATATATATAAACACATAATATATATATATATATATATATATATATATATATATATATATATATATATGTGTGTTTTTTATAAATTAATAGTCACATATTACAATATAACTTTATAAAAAATTAAGCTCAAATAAAAAAATCTAATGCATTCTTTGAGATTCAAAAACGCGTTAGCCTTGATAAGCCTATTATAGAAAGATAACTACAATGATAGAACCGACGATTGCCTTCCAAGCTATAATTAGTGCAAAAATATATACCTTTTTCTTATTGCAGAAGCCCCATTATTAGATTTTTTTGTAAAAAATTACATATATTCTGGAACTTAGTAACTGAGCAGACGATAAATTAGTAACTTCAAAAACTGGAATTAGAAAAATTCTAGTCATATTTTAAATAACTTCCATGAACCAACGGGTAGCTCTTCGCCTAGTAAGGATGAGCGGATAATTAATCTGGTAACATGCGAGTTGTCAGTGAGCTTCATTGTTAGCAGGCGGTGCTTTTGATTAATAGTCGTGCAGTCGATATTAATACGCAATTAGTTGATTGTTATTATCGCTTCATTTTACTAGGCAAGTGTGAGGAAAGCGTTTTAATTTGTGGAGAACAGAAAAACAGAAATAACCTTCAACTGTGTAAGTATGTGCCGTAAATATAACACAAATTAAAGATAACACAAATTAAAGATAACACAAATTTATCATTTACTCAGTTTACTGAAGAAGGTACCGCTTGACGATTGGAAGAACAACTGTGTCGGCTTCGCCTCACGCATCACTTAAAACCTACATATACCTGAAAGCACTCTCAATTATATGTTCGAAGTTAAATTGCCCAGTAAGTTGTAAATATCTAAATATTATAAATACCACCAAAAACATTTAGTAAATATGACAGTGTCGTGGTTAATGGGAAGTATGATATACCTGCCTGCTATCGGTTGCACCGCTCTAGATAATCCCTACATTTATTTTGAAAAAACGAGACAAGGACATTTAATGTTTTTACTCTTTCTTAAAATTCTCTAAAAATCCTTGTTATTCACGACAACAGATCAACAAATTAGTTTCATGGCGTCTCTTATAAATACATATTAGTTGCCATATTTTTAGAATGCCAGCAATATGCACCTAAAATGAGGTCTAATACGCCTGAGCACTCTTCAGGTGACCAGAGGAGACCGATTTTAATATAAACTATTGTTCGGAATGTGTCAATTATCCACTCACTTCAAACTTTTCGAAAAACTAAACAGATGATCACTATTATTTTACTCTTCACAACTATACACAGAGGATATTTATTGTTCAAATAAAACATGATACTTTACAGTAGCAGAAAAAACATTTGAATGAAAACGTCATGAAGGTAGGTCAAATTGCAATAAGCCGTGACACCACATCCCAGTATAATAATTTTAAAAGCATGTGGCGCAACTAGGTTTATTTGATAAAAGTAATAAATTTTATAACACTCTATTTGTAGCGTTGCTGTTGAATAATTATTTTTAATAAAATTTGACATAAGCACATAATTTTAATGGGAATCAAAATAACATAACTTTTAAACGGAAAAATAAAAACATCACAAAATAGAACTTCTTTCTCGCGGCAAATATCGCGCGAATTTCGAAATCAAAATACCTAGAATTCTTTCCAAATGTTCGCTATAAAGAGTATCCTAAAATATGCATATACACATAAACACCAAAATTTATGAGAATTTATTCATTTCTACTGCCCTAGAAATACATACATACATAACTTCACGCCAGTTCCCTTGCGGGATAGGCACGAACAACACAGCGTCATTCTTTCATCGTGCATTCTTTCCACATGCCCGAACCACCAGAGCAGTCTTTTCCTTACCTTCACCCCGACACTCTCTTTCAGACCAACTCTCTTTCTTACTTCGGTATTACGAACGCGGTCCGCGAGCGTCACTCCGCAGATTTTGCGCAGTGCTCGCATCTCGACCGCGTTTACTCTACTTTCATGCTCTTTCTTCCATACCCAACTCTCGCTTCCATACGAGAGCGTAGGTACCAGCGTTGTGTACGGCGAGCTGGGCTTTCTGGCTGAGGTTCTTAGCGCCTAGAAGTTTACCTAACGCTCCATTCAAACTATTCCCCAAATTCACTCTTCTTTCTATTTCAGCGGTGTACCTTCCATCCCTGCTAAAAGCACATCCAAGATATACAAACTCATTCACTTGCTCCAGCATAACATCATCGACCGTTATCCTTGCATTCGTTCTGCCCTAGATATAACATTTTGATATATTGTATTTTCGATTTCAAGACATACCTATATACACATATATTTCTTATAGCCACTTATAAGTTTATGTTAACATTCAAGTATATACAAAAAAAAACAGGGTAAGCACCGAGCTGTAAGTTTTTTCAAGGATCATGTCCATTAATTACGGCGGCGTATTTTTGGCGCTGTCCATTAGAGATACGTCGTCTTGCCATTACCACGAGATTAATGACGCCCCGACATACAAAATACTCTCGAAATCGCCACCTAAAATATGAAAGCCTCTACTTCAGTAGAATATTACCTCGAAATATTAGAAAAAGTCATAATAATTATAGAGTTCTAGAAAAGTTTTAGGTGGAAATTTTATTGTACATTATGGTTTTAATAGGGAGATCAAAGATAAATTAATTTTATATCTATTTAAGCAATGTTAATGGTCTAAATTAGTAGCGGTAGACCGCGACGTACACACAATAATCGACATATTAGAAGTGATAAATAGAGGTCAGGTAAAAAGCATCTCAAATAAACATGCTTGTTTGAAGACTTTAATGAAATTAAATGAAGCGAAAGTTGTTTTCCAGGATCGTCGCAATTGGAGATCCATAGTCTCTGCCTACCCCCATGGGAAACAGGCGTGTTAATGTGTGTATGTAAACCTTTAAGTTTTTGTTAATGGTAGTAGATCGGTCTACTCAGTTTCTACTATTCAATAATATTTAATTTCTCAACTAAATACTCACCAGACCCACCTACCTAACTAATCCTAGCCTCAGGCAATTTGTAAGTTTTGGGCTGACGTCAAACACTGAAGCTCTCTTCACAATTCGAATAGACACATATTTTGACTACAGTCATAACTATAAGTTTCGCTTGAGAACAAAACTGCAAAACATAATACTCAAGTACCCTCCTGAAACTAAGGCAATTTAAGACTTGTATAATGATGGACCATATCACAATCTTCATTTCATTTCTTTTCAGGTTATGTATTACGTTTCGTATGCTTTATTCACCGTCTACATGGGTTCAGAGTCTTGCAGGCATAAAATTATAAAATTATCACTGAAATAAACCTGCATTGCACGTTGAAACGAGACAGTAGTATCAAGTGCTCTACAGTATTTCTCGTTAGCTATCCAATTAGTGAAACGAATCGAAGGATGAATATTTCATACATCAACTAGCTTTGTCCCGTGACTACGCAGAGGTGGTTAACAAATTTCATTGTTTCATTTTCCTTTTAGCTATCACAAACGCAGACACTACCTATAGCTAACAATGAAAATTTTAATATAATGGAATACTTAAATATTGAATTGAATATGTTTTGAATATTGAAAATTTAAATTAGTAAATTAAGATCGTATTCTATATTTTTATTGTAACCATGGAACAAAAATATTACAGTATACTTTATTCATAAATTGAAAATCATAATGAACTTCCTTTCAATTTCAATGACAAAATTAAAAAAAACTATATATTATTAAGAAAAAGTGAAAAGACAAAGAGCTATCAAAACTTGAGACGATTAGAGAGTTGATCCCTACCGTAATCCGTGTAAACGGATCAGTATGGCAATCAAGTACAGAAACATAGCCAGCCTTTTGGGCATCTTACCCATAAAAGACGGTGACCTAGGCTCAGTGTTCTACTTATAGTCTCGAGGGATTATATGTAGAATACAATAAAGGGCCATTTACATGGAGAGAGTTTATCGCACGTATTGAGGCGAGAAATAGTATACAATTTTTTTCGTAGACGATACTCTTTAGATATTTATTGCATTGACGTTTTTACATTCACCCAAAAAACAAAAACTAGCCTACGAGTATATCACACGATAATCGTAAGGTAATTATCACCAAAAGTTTTGTTTACACTATGACACAAATCACATTGAGAAATTAGCCTACGATTTCTCGACTTGCCTAAACTAGAACTCGTACGACATTTCATCAAGTTCATGCGAGTATCGTACAAATCAGTTTAAACCAATTGCCTTGCCTTTCGAGCTTGGTGATTAGCACGGTATTTTGTATTTTGTTTATACAGAGACGTCAGTATTCAATGACCAGATAATTATCACCTTTCCACGTACGATATCGTATTCTTAGTTTACATGATAATATTTTTTTCTTGATTTCGACAATTGTATCCTCGAGGCAAGAAACTCTCTCCATGTAAATGGCCTTTGAAACTAAGTTTTCTTCTAGTATTAATTTAGAATGTCTTAGTTTAATTAATATTTGAAAAAAGAATTAATACTTTAGATTTATGACTGATTTAAATTTAAAAAATATATTTTAAATTAGCTGATGCCCGTGACTTCGTCCGCACGGTGCGGTTTTTTAACTATCCCACGGGAACTCTTTAATTTTCCGAGATCAAAAGTATCCTATATGTTGACCAGGGATATAAGCTACCACCATACAAAATTTTAAGTTAAATCGGTCAAGTCGTTTCGGAGATTATCCGGTACAAACAGACAGACAAACAGAGAAACAAAAATTTGAAAAAAAAACGAAATTAGTTCTATTCCACTTCTTACATCCCCCTGACTCGGTTTTTAGCATTTTTTTCATTGTACAGAAATTTGACCTCTACAATTTTATTATATGTATATATGTATACATAATTAGACGTTGATTTAAAGTTTTAATTGAGATTTTCTATCAAAATAAGACCGGATTGGAGGTGCCAACTGTGGTTTCAGATTATACGTTTTTTTCTGGGTAATTGTCATTCCTAAGTATTCTTCTTTCGTGCCTCTTTCTTAATTTTTTTTATAGGTGTAGGAAACCAACATAGACACTGGCTGTATGGAAGCCTAATTATTTTATAATAAACCCATGTGTCTAATAATATTGTCAGTTGCTATTGAACTGTTGATGTGAAATATTATCTGCTATTCAATTCATGTAAAATAGAGTCCAAGTGAAGTGCAGTTTTCATTTTGTATAGATGTACGCGCATACACCAGCTAAGCAAATTACAGTCTGCTGAACTATAAGTCTTAAACAATAGGCGCTCCAGACCCGACGTCCCCTTAACATAATCAAGGATCTTATATAGAGCTCTTTACAATCAGTTTTTCTTTTCTGAACTGCGTTTGAAGATTTTTTCGGGTATTCTTTACCGTCAAATTTTTTTTATTTAGAACTCATATATCTATTATTATATATTCTAGACATTTCTGCCTTGATTTTGGCATTGGTCTTTTTTTGTCATTTCTTATTTATAGCTAGTTTGTCCATTTTTTACTTATTTTTATTTACATGTTTTATTTCTTCCATAGTTATAACCTACCGTTTAATAGTACCATCGAGCCACTCTATCATAGGATTGAAACAATAAGTATTATTTTTGTGAACATCTAAAGCAGTCAAGGAACATTTGAAAATATCTAAATCTAGCTCTTCTTGGACATGATTAGAGATGCTTGTGAAAGCTCCTTGATTCTGTTGGCCGTCATTGCAATTAACTTGTAGCTCTCACCGGCGTCTGTATTTTGGCCCAATGTGTACGCGACGTAACAGAACTAGAACTGTCGATTTACATAAATAAAGAGTACGCAACATATTATCTTTAGCTTTCCTGAAACATGTAGCTGTCTTCAAGTCTTGAGTGAACAGATAGCAGGTAAGCGTGAACCATAGTCTATATTATATTATATTTCATGAACCAACATTTTACGTATCAGGTGTGCAATTGTACGTCGGTACAATAGACAGATGATACATTTTTAATACCGTTGTATTGTTTGTTTTATCACTTTATTCCGTTTCAAAAGCGAATGAATTGATATTTGTATGTGAGGTAGTTAAATTTGAAATGGATGCACACAATAGTTTATTTATTACTTTTAATAAGCTTAGCTTTTATTGGATATTTAGGTGGATCAGTTTTAAGTTTAAAAGGGTTTCAGGAACATTTAAATTCATGTATCTAAAAGTACTTAAAACGTAATTAAAATAACGAAGTATCTATAATATTCAGCTTTGATATACTAGACATTTTTGCATATTGATACAATGAATACATACCTACTTGAACAACGTAAACTTTGACTTTCAGATTGTCAATGCGTGAAATTAGCTAATCGTTGAAAAGACGTAATCAATTGTTCTCCAAGTATGTGAAGACTTCAATTATTAGTCCTTACCTATATGTTACTGATCGTTTATTTGGCTTAATATCGTTTAAAATTTAACATAAGCTTCATACAAGTAATGTCAACATTCAACCAATGATAAGGCAAGTGAATGAATAGTAAGATATAGGAACCGGCCATGTATTTTCATTTAAAATTTCCACGATACAAAATAAGAACGCTTTCAGTAAATTCATAAACTTACATCATTTTATTCACAAAAATGCTTCAGAAGGCCACAAATATCGATGTCCGAAGAGGCTCGCTCTAAAGTCGCCCTTATCGCTTTATGGAATCGTAACTCGGCAACGAATGGACTTACATAAATAAAACTATGAAAAATGAATGGGCCAATTCCTTTATCCCTATTTTTTCCTCTATCGGACTCCAAATAACGTGCCCAGTTGCCATCCAGAGTCATAAATTCGGCGTCTCTCTGGCCCCACGACCCATTTGCAATTGAAAGCGTTCTTTATAAGAGGATCTGTTCGGTCGCACTTTTACGACTGACCACCAAGTACGTACAAGCGACCGCTCCATTGACGATCCGCAATTCACATATTGTACTGACCTCTTACTTGTACGAGTCACATTGATGTTTGGTTTTTTTTAATCCTGTTATGTAATAGGTGCTAACACAAGCGTGATAGTCTTAATGTTAATGGACATACGTTAAGTGAATTGCGACTTTTTTTAATTTCTTTCGTTCATAAGTCAACAAAAAACATCAGAATTTTCGGCTGTTTAACTTAACTTACTTAACTAATTTTATACAATACATAACTCAAACAATAATTAATTGATGCGCAAACAACGTCATTTTAATCAATAACTCACTGGGTGATTTCGCTTTTTAAAATTTTTTTCAAGTTAGCTTTTCAACATTAAAAAAATATTTTCACACATTTGCCAATACATGCTAAATTTCATATCTCTAGGGCTTAGTATTTCTTGAAATAATTAACTGCGAAACACAGTCAAACAGCATAGTGAGACCATAAAGGGCAAAATTTAATTTAAAAAATCTTATTTAATTCTTAAAAGTCATTGAAATCCGTTAAGCCTTTTCAGAGTCTATTTGAGACAAACTTTCAGGCACTAAAAGACAAAATTTATGAAATTAGGCATTGAACAACCAGCTTTCACTTATACTAAATCAATTTACTTATATAAATTAACTCTCATTAAACTAAACATTCACATCATACGTATGTCACACCTAACTCGCATATTCGCATGAACAAAATGAACGACACGTTTTTCAAATAATCAGCTTACTCACGTTTATCTGGGCAAAGCGGCTATAAACAATCGCATTTCTGTCTGCGTGAACATTAGTGCATAATTATCGGGAAAATTCAATGCAGTGCAATTCCATAAGCATGAAATTTGCAACGTTAGATTCTGATGATCAAAAGTATGTATGTTTTGAGTTAAGCCGAAAATACACAGTCAGTCTTTGAACTTGGATAGAAATGAGGCATAACAACTTAAAAATGAACGACCTAAATGGTTAAAAAAAAATATAAGTGATATTTTTAACAGCTTATCTGCTCATTTATTTGTTATCCCTTACATTGTATAGTATTTATAAGGCCAACTTTGTATTAAAAACATATAAACACCAAATATATACACTAAATGTAAAGAAAACACTATATACTACAATCGGTTCAGCCCTACCAGACTTGCCTACTGTCGATAGGCAGTGTGCCTAGGAGACTGGCAGCATTACCTCGCTGAATACATACACTAATCCTTTGGGCGAGATAAGCTCCAGCCTTCCGGTCGCCTGTGGCCTTGGCCGATTTTGTAATGTTTTTAAAAAATCTGTGGGCACTAGGCCCCCGCGGACCTAACGTCTCCACCCCAAACGGCTCAAATATGTACCCTGGTCCAAAGTTCACATATTCGCGCCGTTTGAGGTGTTCAACGGAAGCGACAGCGCGACCGGCCTCCACTTCGCACTCCTGGAGACGGGAAGGAGCTAGTGGTTCAACAAAGGTAACATCCCGCACCAACGGCCATCCCAGACTCCAGGGAATCAAAGTCATGCCGTCGGGTCTCTTACCATTGCGGGAACGAGTATTTAATTAAGTGTATGCCGAATTTTCAACGTAATCAAATGATTAACAGTAGATCAGTATTATATTATGCTAGAATTAAAATCCTGACACTTTCATTTATACATATAAAATATTATTGTAAGAATTAGCGTAAATACAGTATATCAATGTACCCTATTTTATATTATAAAAGCTTAAAGTAATTCATAAAATGTATTCGAAAGATATTACAAGTCTGTTTGAGCAATTTATATCTCGAATAAACAACTGTGAGAAAATTCAAAGTAAGCAATCGAGGAAAGATTTACAAACTAAGGATACTTTTAAGCCTTTTATCGTAGTTCGGCAGTACACAACGAAGTAAAATATAGCTAGCCTGTCGCATCGACTTGCAAAGATATCGACTCTGTATTAGCAATGTTTTAGTTTATTTTGTATTTGTGTTTACTACATCTAGTTGGCTTCTGTTAAGACTTCTATGTTGTTTAACGATTGTTACATGATGATTAATCGATAGCGGGTCATGCTCGCCAAGGAGGAGGTAGAACAGGAGCGTGAACGAACTAGCCTGCTCCGCTTCCGCCAAAGAAAGACGCGTCAGCGCCGGAGGACCTATTTAGACCTTTGGCCGCCATGAGCGAGCGATGCGCGTTCATCTCCAATACCATCGAGATGGGGCCGCGCCAGTGTTCCACGCCCGTTACAGACCATGCAATGACAGTTGGAAGATGTCGACAGCGTAGTTCCCCAGGCAGCAAATGGGGGGGGGTTGGGCCACCGCTTTCCAAGGCCTCTCAGAGAGGCGAAGCTGTATGTATCTACCGTGGTCCTGAAAGAAGTTGGAAATATGCAACACCGAAGGGTTTTAGTGAGTATTTCGGATTTGGGTGACAATAGTAGATACTCTTTCGGGGGCGCTAGTGTCACCCCAACATGGTGAATCCCACACGCCCCCGCTGCGTCTCCCCGCGGCGGTTAGTATTCAATCAAAAGATTAGATAGATAGATAACACTTTATTGCTTACCAAAATAAACAAATACAAAAACAAAATGCATAAAGATTAATTGATACTCAAAATTCCAAATTTTACTTTTAAGTAATCTAATCCTGAAAGAGACTTTATTTCTATTTTTACCTTTTTCGCGGTCTTGAAAATGGCTCGATTTTCATGAAATTTATATACATGAACATAATATGACTATTACTCTGAAAATTGTCTTTAGTTATTTACTTTTTACTGATTTCGTATTGGAAAATAATCACTTTTGATTAGTATTTATCAAATCTAATGTGTAAAAAGTACCTAGGACAACTGCAATATAAAAGTAAAAATAAAATATACAATTTTGTAAATGCACCTTGATATTCAAAATGTTTTCTACATTTTTGGCTCCATTACTAATGGTATAACAAAAGAAAGTTAAAAGCTTTTTAGAGATAGTGAGTCTCATGTGATATAAGTAGCGGTAATAAAAGAAATACTAAACCTTGTACACGAAATGAAACATAGAGTTAAATCTACGTGGCTCTTATCTTTACACGATAATGATATTTAGTTTCCAAAATTTAAATAACGTTTACGCTCACTTTCAGATTTATTGTATATGTATATAGAAAGTGCCTAAATAGATGTACTATTTATTAATTTTATCATTTAAACATATTAATATTAATTAAAAATCTAAAATATCCTATAAATAAACCTAACTTAAAAATATATATACAATAGTAAAAAAAAACTAAAATTAAAATAAAACCTATATTAAAGCCCGTCCAGCCCCACCAGACCACTGTTGCTGGGCATTGTACCTAGAAGGCTGGCAGCATTACCTCGCTGGATACAAAGGCTAATCCTTTAAGCGAGGTAAGCTCCAGCCTTCCGGTCTCCTATTTTGTCGACTAGGCGTTTTTTAATTATTTTAAATAATTTGTGGGCACTTGGCCCCATGGGCCCAAAGTCTCCACCCCAAACGGCTCAAATATGTAACCTGTTCCAAGGGTTACATATTTGAGCCGTTTGAGGTTTTCGGCAGAAGTGGCAGTGCGACCGGCCCCAACTTTGGACTCCTGGAGATGAGAAGGCGCCAGTGTGTCGGCACAGGTAACGTCCCACACAAGCGGCCTTCCCAAGCTCCAGGGAATTAAAGTCATACCGTCGGGCCTCTTGCCATCGTCGCGGATCAGGCCGTTCGGTTCGAGAACGGCTGGCACGTCGGCGCTGACAAGAGCCCGACGTATTGTATCGTTGAGGCCGGCATGTCGCGGAATTCTGCCTGCGCTTCTACCACACGATAGGCCATGGTGGCCAAGCCGGTCGACAGCCCGGCCGCAGCGACAGTCGTGTGGTTCACAGCAATTTGCCCCAAGACGAAGGCAGATTGCTGACCTGAATGTGGCTGCATCCATTAGCGTTCCTATAGAAGGTGACAGTAGGGCCTGCAACCAAAGTCCTGATTCCCATACAGAGGTAGCTAAAAGACGGGCTCGATCTGCAGAACTAATCGACGTTTCCAATAGTTTTTTACGTGACAGTTCACAGATCGGCCCGTCCCAGGACCTCTGTATAGAAGGGACAATGGGCAGACTGCTACCCGGACAAACCACCAGCCAAGCATTCCTGGCTTCAGTTGATAGTGATGGCTCCAAGTCTGCATGAAGTATTTCTTGAACAATTTTTTTGGTGCTATGTACTGAAGACAGGAATGCTGGAAGGGCCACGCTCGAAATTTTGCGTACACCCAGACCACCAAACCTCACTGGTAGCGTGGCTTGGGTCCAGATGCGTTCTTGTAGGTCAATGTTCAAAACGTTGATGAGAGTATTTTTTACGATGTATATAGATATTTAGAATGCATAGATGGATGCACAAGTCTCATCTTACTATTGATTTATAACTGGAGCTAAATTTGGAATATAAATAACCCTTAAAAAAAATCCCTCATACCACTTTTCGCTATAGCGAAACGCCGTACCACAGCTAATGAAAAAGCAAAAAGTTTAATTAATCTATTTTTTTACTTTTTTTTATTGCAGGTATTCAACAGACAGGCAGATGGCCCACTTGATGGAAAGCGGTTACCATCGCCTATGGACATTTACAACACCAAAGGTGCCACAAATGTGCTGCTGCTCTCTTAAAGGAGACTGGAACCTGGTCACTAATGCCGGGACACAACACAAGGTTGTTATGGAGGCATACTCTAAACCAGGGGTGGTCGCCGTCCAATCGAGCAAATACCCTACCACCTGGCTGTGGGTTGTTTAGTCGCCTCTTACGACAGGCCGCCAAGCCGCAGGAAATTATATTCTTTCTCCGTTCCTGCACGGATGACTATATTTTACACGTACAATATTATTATCTTAATCAATGATATTAGACAATACGATATTTTCAAACAAGACTGGGCCAAGAGATGCGAGTCTGACGTCATGGAGAATGATAATATGCTTGCTAATTGTTTAACAATTGCAGGAATATTAGCGGCTACGCAAATTTAGTATTTTTCCACGTTTTACGGAAACCAGCTAATTCGGTGGGGAACAAATGTCGAGCCATGCCGCCTCCGCCAGGTCCCGGTCGAAGGGGTAGGCCCAAGAAATGCTGACTTAACGTTGTGAGGGATGACATGCATACCAACGGTCTCAATACCGAATCAAGGGATGCCGAAAATCGCGCGAAGCGGAGAAGAAAAACTAGGAAAGAGGATCCTGGGCGTCGAAGTGATCACTTCGAACGCAACCGGGATTTAACGCTCGGATGATGATGATGATGATCGGAGGCTACGCAAAATGAAGGTGACAAAGTCGGATAGCACACCTCGGATTTTAAAGTGGATACTCCAAACGGGTATTTCACGCTAAGATCTTGAAGATCATGTTCAATATTCAACAACTTCTACTATCCAATATGCAAGTAAACTTGCAATATTCTATCTTTTCCGTCATTTTCACCTTAGCTTTCCAATAATAAAGACACGTGAAAACCCAATGCAAAAATACATTTACTTTCCTGCAGTATTGTACTAGAGTATACTTATATAAACATGCAAATAAAAACTTGAAATTGAATTTAGCGCATCGATTCAAATTACATTTGGAGTGAGGTCAGACGGGGTCAACTTGTTAGGGAGTGAAACACAATCGCTAGAGCCTGGCCTGGTTACGTACTGAACAGCTATCTCAGAAGCATCAAGTAGATTCTGCGGAATAAGCCGTAACAATACCTTCTTCAACTTTATCGATTTTATATTACTAAGAGTATAATAGACTTTATTGGATAATAACACGCTAGGAATGAACACAAACATCAACAATAAATAGGCAATTAACTACTTACTAAAGATCAAGAGGGAACTTAATCTTGTCAGTCAAGTGGAGTTATTACAACAAAGAGAAATTACGAAAAGAAATTATTGTTTTTTATCTACGCCCTTAGCTACAATTGTATAATGGTTACTCACGGTTAATCACGAGTATACTCACTTTTGTGAATTGCAAGAACTATACATTTTTCGACGTTTGTCATTCGTAACATTCATCTATAGTGAGGAATAACCAGAAATATTAATTTACAGACAATAATTTACAAGGCTTTTTTGCTTACGTTCTAAACATTTCTTCATTATTTTTGGCAAGGAAATTGGGGCACACCTCGGCTACCATTATTTGGTGGTAAATAACCCGTAATGCCACAATTTCATTAAGTTGGCTTAATCGACCTTACTAACAGGATATTTTATATTAACCACCTCCGACGGTGGCTGGCCGGTTCTGAATGGTGAATGTCTAATGGGATTAATACTGAATGAAGTCTTATTACATTTTCGATATTTTAATTTAGTTAAGATATCTCGTATCATTAGATATTTCGTTTAATTTATTAGTTAAGCGATCCCACAAAGTATCTTTTTTTTAATGTCTGTTTATATACAAACGGGTGCACTTGATAGCAAGTGGTTACCGTCACCTATGGACATTTGCAACACCAAGGAAGTCGATGCGTTGCCTACCTCATTGAGACTTTACATATATGTTTACACCTTTTCTGAATAGCTCCATATACAGTGCTCTAGGAACAACGCGGGAGAGAGAGAGTTCCATATCTTAGTTGTGTAGATTTTGAGTAGAGAAGAAAGCGACCTAAGAAAGAGAAATATTTTATTTGATTTCGCCTTATATAACATACAAAAAGTTTGCATTTTTTTATGCCGTATTTTTCGTAAACGACGTCTACGTTCAGCTTATTGCTGTACCAGAAATATATTCGTCACAAAACTGGATTTCAATGCAAACCTCCCTTCTGCCCTGATGCCATGCATGATTTCGCGTGGTGCGAATTTGCCTGAAGGTTACTTTAAAGCTTGACACTGGCTACAGACACAAATCTTTTAATATGGCTTTGCCACCATATTTTAAAAGAATAGAAAATGGCAAGGATTTCGTCTCGGCTTTGCTGCTCGCTTAAGTTTTAGATCCTCGCTTAAATTTCAGATCCGTATTTTGCAGAACCTTCTGTTTCCCGAGCAAAAAGTATTTTTTATTCATTTACAATGAACCGCAAACAAGAATAAGTTTCGTAACTTTAGATATATAACCTATATGTCTAAAACCTTAGATAAAGATCAATCATAATCATAATCAGATGGCTTCGTAAAATTATTTTCTAACGTTGTGAAATAAATCAAAACATGGATTATCCATATCTTAAATTATTCAAAAAAATTTATAATGTCGAAACAGTCTACAATTATTTGATGAATATTCTGACGTGTCAGTGTAATAACTCATATTAAGTCCATAGGTGGCTTAAAAAAAACAACACAATATGCAACCAATATCAATAAAAATGTATAATATCACCCGTAGTGTTTAATTGCATGTTTATTGATTTCTACAGGAATATGTTGTTTCATAACATCAAAAAGCAATATCCGAGCGCAGTGCTTCCAATTATCGGAGTTGCGGTTCTGTTCAGTTGGCAGCGGTGTTGCTCTGAGATGGAATTGTGAGCACTACCTACAATTTGCAGTGCAAACGTGCCTAATGAAAATTTACATTCGAATCATTATTATTGATTAGCCAATCTCCACAATAGCTGGGGGCCTATTTCGCAACGCAATCGTATTAAAGTGGATTCAAGTAGGCTTTTTGGTTTATACAGTTTACGCTATGGCAATAACAGAGACTAAATCTGCCAGGCAGAAGTGATACTCTTAATTGGATTCACTATTTATGATGGTTTTATACTGCACGACATGATGTCTGATGAGTAAAACCCATTTTCAGATTTAAAAAGTCAAGTTTGATCATTATGTTTTCTACTATTGAATCTAATCTAATCAATTAATAAAATTTAGAAAGTAGGTATATATAGGTATGCTATTACACAATGACACTATTGTGTAGTGGTATATATTAGTGTAATGAAATTGTAAAAAAATAACCTTCTAGATCTTATATAATTTATTTTCTATTATACGCTTTTATTTTGGATTCCATACTCAAATGGTAAAAACAGTGGGCGTTCATAACTTCTATGCGACCCTTGGCAACTCGTAGACTCACACGCGCTTGGATTATTTCCTTTAACCTAATAACGAATATACAATATTCAACGTTAAACAAATAAAGCAAGGATTAAAGGCAATGTTAATGAATAACCCTTAAAACCAAATTAACGTCAGAAAATCTTTCATAGAATCAAATCTCGGACCTTTGAGTTCAAGGGAACCCGGCAAAACATCCAAACCACTGTGTGGATCTAGTGCGATCGTGGTGGCAATAATTTTGATACAGTCCACAGTCACTTCTTGTATTAGTGACGTATAATACTTCCCGACACGAATCTTGAGCGGCCGGTGGAATAGTAGGACTCACTTTGCACATTGATCGTAGCCAATGTAATGAGAATTATCGACAATACCTCATACTTCAGAAAAGGATACACATTTCACTGTTCGTAGGAAAAAGTAACCGCTCAAGAATCGTGCCGGGAAATATACCTATTGTTAATTCACAAAATGTTAATCAACTGATAATATTAATTAATAAGCGCTTTATTTCGAAATCCCTACAGAATAAGCTCTAGTTGTATTATGAGCCAACATATCAAATTGACAAAGCTATTACGATATTATATCTATTGTTACCAGGAATGATTACCTATTTGGCCTGCTCTTCACTAATCTAAATCCAATGACATGTAATATTATTAATGTATATGTGACGTATGTTATATATACATTAATAGGATATGCCCGCGATTTCGTCTGCGATTGCCTTGAAAATCAACAACTTCAAACCGCTTCCGGGAAAATTTACCGCCGAATTCCCGAAATACAAAATATCACACATTTTATTACATAAAATGTGTTATCAACCAGTGATAAAATCTCATTGGAATTCGTTTTTATTTAATCTGGACATTTTAAATCATTCCCAGAAAAATCCTGTGGTATTCCGAGGTTAAAAAGTAGCGCAGATTTTAAATCTAAGAATTTACCATCGATCAACGAAAACCGCATCGAAATCGGCCTAATAGTTTTACGTCTTTTGGAACTTATCTTGAATTTGAATTTATGTGCCAGTCATTGAGCTACACATTATATACGAATAATATCATAATCTCAATGTAACATGAAGTTCAATGGAGCCGCTCCACAAAGGTTAGGAAAAGAACAATTTTCAGGGTTGATCGCCATACATGTAATTCCGGAATACGATTTTTTACCACTGTCCGTCCATAGGAATGCGGAATCATTAAACAAAGGTTTTAAATCATAATAAGTTACTTAATGATTTTTTTATTTTATTTTAGATACATGGGAAAATATTCGCTTTCAAATTCGTAGAAAGTAGGTATTACGCCCCATACTTCTAAGTTATGCTAACAAATTTGAAAATTTGAAAAAATCAATAAAACAAATTATCTACGTATGTATACACTAATCTAGCACTTGGAGAAAATATAATAAAACTGTGTTACTTCTGGTGCATAGAAATACAGATGTGTAGAATTATAATGAGACATATACACTCAAAGTCGCAAATCTTACATCACGTCCCAAGAACGCTCGTTAACAAGACGTATACCCGCCTAAACCGCCCTTCCAATTACGTCTCAGATTCACTTCCCTATCTTTACACTAATTTATTATCATCCCAAGGTAAATATTTACAACTTATTCCGTGATCAAAGCGAATAAAACATTAGTGATATACCTTACTGATATGCCCTTTGTTGGTGGTACTACTCTCTAAAGGCTCAATCAAACAAAAAAAAATTGTTTATTTGAAAATCTTTACAAACTGTCTTATCACTGTGTAGTTATCCGCTTTTATAACTTTTCCTCTGAAAGCAAAAAAACCACTGAACGCTGAAAGACGTATTTTTTTCTTTCTGTCATAATCCGATCGCACTAAGAAAGCGTTTGCGTTTTGTGCTAAACTAATTTAGTTTACCGTAAACTATCGTAGTAATATGTATGAATTTTAACAAAATCTATATATAGAAAAATGATAATCATATGAATGTATGTACGCTAATAACTCGAGAACGACTTTACCGATTTATAAAAAGTTTTGAGTGTGTTTGAATGGATCGCCGGATTATTTATATTCACAATTGAAACCGGTAGGTGGCGCTGGGATAGGGTTCTAGGATCCACCTAATGTACTGAACCTAATTTGATGTAATTTTTATTTGTTTGTGTGGTTCCCCAGATGGTTTAGATTCACGATTGGAACCAGTAGGAGGCAGTAGAATCGGGTCCATCATTTTTATTTTTTCAGGGCAGGACAACGCTGCCGGAACCGCTAGTATTGAATAAAAGATAAATACCGAATCCAAAAAGTGAATTTAACGTTAATTGTTCGTCATTATAGTGTTATCCGCCCATATGTTCACGCAGTTAGGAAAGTATTCTATACTCATCTGTGAGCCGTAACAGTAACAGTTGCATGTTTCTCTACTTAAGACTCATCATGTATACACAGCTCACGAACCTGCCGCGAACCGAACGTAATGCGCTCGCAGCGCTCCAAGGGCAACCCCGTACTCATTTTACAATTGTACCCATTGCACGTTACTGTAACCCAAAATGTTCGTGCCTACCCCGCAAGGGAACTGGTGTAAAGTTTTATGTATGTATGTATGTATGTATGTAACCCAAAATCATTGTAACGAGCTGACAGCCACCGCGTACTCACTTTTGTGACTGTAACCGTTACACATAACTACAACCAAAAATCATAGTGTGTACGTGGCTCGAGAGCGCACCGCGAGCTGTTCGCAGCGAACTGATGATTGTCGGTTTTTGCCGTGAATCAAAGGCCGCTGCGGTCGGTCGTCAAAGGCAAAGTTCCGTAAATCAAAGGGCGCTTAGGGCCATCGCGTAGCACACGCAAGCCACATACACACTAGAACCTCGATACTATATCTATCTGGTTACACTTAAAGCTCGCTAATGAGTACGCGGCTAAAATGCAGCTCGTTGGACGTCGCGAGCGAAGATCTTACGCGTTACGATTCGCCGATGAGTACCCCGCCTAAGGGCGGTCGAACTATGGCAAACTATACTCTCTTTATTACATCTTTAAAATTACAGGGCGACTGTCACTCCTAAGTATCTACGTTTATATGTATAAGGCTCTAATTTCAAGAAAAACCTTTCTACAGAGCGTTTTCTTTATTTGAATGCTATTAGAATATAGTAACGTCTATGCTTCTCTTATTATTAGGTTTCCAGGTGGACTGTAATCCGCTACGCGTATATAAATGTAGGAATAAGACTGCTAAAATTCATGTCATGTGTTGTATTATTTCCCGGTCCATAACCAACATCATAACTCCCGAATATGACTTTTATTACCCTACGATAGTTATTACAATTTTAATCAAAATTGCTGCCAGTTGAGAACGTTTATCCACAACCAACAAGAGCTTTTAAAACTAGAAAACTTTCTTAGACGGTTATCAGTCGAGTTGTAGGTTATGGCTGCTCGGAGCAAACTTCGACAGGCTTGCAATCGTCCAATCCAGTACAAAAACTTGTAGCAAGTGAACTTTGGTGCGGAAACCTGCAAAGTTGTAAAGGCGGTAAAAACTCGTTACGCCAAATCGGCTACTAAAACTCGCGAAGCGAAAATTCTATCCAACTTCAATTTACTTTTATTGTTCTTCCGGTTCCTATTCTACGATGGAAAACTTTTTTCTTACGTTTTAAAGACCATCTTTACACATTTTTATGCCGATTCAAACAATAGCAACGTCAAATTTACGTTACAGCCATTTATTTCACTGGGCAAACGAAAACGGGGAATCCTGCTGAATTTAAAGAACCCTTATTTAAACTTTCTTTTTTATGTTCTTGAAGTCAATACTTGAATGATTATAACTTAAGCTTGTAAGCATATGTACGCCTGGAAAACGGCCTGTCCTGGTGAAGACATTCCCATGATTCTGAATTCGCAATGATGCTGGGATGAACACATTTGTAGAGGATTAAATACAGAACTTCTAGATTCGACTAACTCTACAGGACGTTCCCACATCCTTGCCGTTTCCCGTAAAGAGTCTACTTTTTGACTCCAAGCTATCCTAGCCTGTACCAAAATTTATCAAAACGACTCACTGACTCTTCAGGTATTCAGAAGGCTGGTGCCTACCTCGGGCAACGGATTAGTATGGCGCTCCAGCGAGGAAACGTAGCCAGCCTTCTAGGCACTTTACCCATAGAAGACGGTGATCTAAGCTCAGTATTTTACTTATATTCTTGAGGGACTATGAGAATAAGAATACAATACAAATAAGTTAAGTTTCCTTTTATTGCATTAGATTATTTATGGTATTGTTAATTAGGAATAAATTATGTTATATTTTCTTAAGTTTTCCCAGATTGTATACATAATAAAACTACGTTTTGAACGGTTCTAAGCGCGGTTTTAAATTACCGCACTTAAAACCGTTTAAAATGTAGTTTTATTATAAATTATGTTTATATGAATTTTATCACAGTACATTTAAACATATGCATAATTATTAATATACTATACAGTGCGAATTTTTCAAGTTATCCCAATCCGAAACCATAGGGTATAGCGAAAAACACTCAAAAGAGTCTCGAGGTCAATTTCCGTGAATATTAAACTCGTGTAATTAGATTTTTGAAAAATCAGTTACGCTAGAAATGAATCAAATCAGTTGATTTTGAAAAAACACACACCAGCATTATTACACCAACTGTCAGTGCAGCGTATAGAAATCATTTTTTGTTTATTATGTTATGCTACATTGTTTTTGTACTTTTTAAGCTTACCATTATTTAACCTGAGTGGATTAAAATCTAAAAATGACTGAATGAAAACTAAATCCGATGGATGATTCAACAGCCCGAAATATTTTGGTCTCAATGAAAATAGCACATCACATTTTCTCTCCTTAGCAATTTTTGACAACAACAGACTTAATTCTCACACAACTTAGCTGCCACTTTATTCTAAAAATAGCAGTTTTATCATGTAATAATACATCTGGCTCATCATCATCGTCATTATCATCACATCATCTCACAAAGTTTAGAGACGAATATCAACCCACGTAAGAACTACAATATGAATCCATTTACCGATTACGTAACAGACTAAAATCTATGTTTCCCCATCTAATCAATCAAATGTCTACGAGACAAAGTTTCCCGAAAGTTGTTGCATTATTAACTCTTGGGCTAACAAAGTCAATGAACTCCTTCCTATATTAAGGCAATTTGATTGTAAACTTTTGATTAACGCATTCGGTGCTTATATACACACAAATAAATGAGATAGCTCAGCTCTGTAATTTCAAAACCTAGCAACTGATATTGTTTCTTAAATGAATGTTTGTGCTTTTACCATTTTGCTAGGCATTCATTCACTGATGTATTGTTCTTACCGAAACATATAAACACTATATTAAAAATGGTATTGCTCTCTATAAGCTTAACAAATAAGTAGTATAGAAATGGCACATCATTGAAGTTCATGAAGGTTTTTTGATGATGTGATGTAAATTTTCTAAAATGTTTTTCTGAATTGCTTGGTTTTAAAATTGTACTGCTGAGCTGGTGTGGTTAGTCATTACAGTCTTAGAGAAATAAATCATTATGTAGTAAATCATAACAATCATAACATAAACACATAATTCTTTATAAAAATATATCTAGATGTTACACTATAAAATTACATTCCTCTTTTGTTCTTGTTAGGTTCTATTTGGAGCAATCCATTTAAATATTTGAAAGAATTGTAATTTACTTGTAGGTGTATACTTTAAAAATGTTCAATAGATAAAAATTAAATAAAAGTGTTTTAACAAGAGTGTTTTTATTTGTTAGGGATTTATTATCTATAAACTTAATATACAAATATGGCTTTAAAGTCAACGTTTGAAATATTGTTTCTGAACATTGGCATCTTTAACTAGACTTTTTATCCAGGAGTTTCTTGCCGTTTCTTCTCTTACAAAACAATAACGTGTTTCGAGGCGCTGTGTATAAAGTAGGTAGTAGACTTAACTTCAACTTATACTATCTATAACCTTCATAAAATGGTCTCCAGTAGAACTTATTTTGAAAAACTGTTGAAGTGGAATTTATTCTACAAAATTGCATAGATTCATCAAATACAGATCTAAAGCTTACACGTGTAAATTTCCTTTTCTGTCGAAAAGTTAAACGCTATTTATTATAAGTACAGTCAAGTTCATTAATATATATGCATTGACAAGGATTCAAAATATTGTATGCAGTAGAATGTTAAAAAATGTCTTTACAATCTGTAGTTCATCAATATATCATTATGTAATCGGTTCAATAATATATGCCTGGACACTTTACAATAATTTGTGACCAGCCATATTATCAAATATAACTCAATAGCATAGGATTCAAAAATATCTGACTAGACAAATATTCATAAATATCCTATAGATATGGAAATGTCACTCAAATTGTCTTTTTTTGAATTAATTTTGCAGTACCTAATATGCAAGTAATAATGCATCATTGCCAATACGTTCAACTGCCCATTGGGCAACGTCGTGTCTAGCTAGCGTTTTTAGGATAGTTAATATCAATATGTTCTCGTTGTATTACTTGACTCGGTACTTGCAGAATAATGTATAGGAATTTAAAAAAAAATAAGATTATGGAAAACATATTTATTTTTCTGTAACTACGAAATTAAACAGATACTAACTTCTCTTAAAATTATTATCCAAAAATTGAATGGAACATCAACCAAATAAAACGCTTCCATGAACCTTTATACATTTTTTATAAATCAAATAAAATGGCTTCTTCTTTCAAGTCGTTCCCTTACTGCTGAGGAACATGACTTTGATGGCAGTGAACAATTGCTCTGTACCATCGAGATCGATTCTGAGCATAGTGGCTGGCCAAGTTTATCGAAATGTTCATCTGGTCAGCAATCTGGTCAATCCACCTATTTGGTGATCTACCACGAGGTCTCTTGCCTTCGACTTTCCCAGTGACCACAAGTCTCTGCATGTTGTTTGGGTTCCTTCGCAGTATGTGGTCAAAGTACTTCAGTATATTTTATCGGTATACTGTTGATAACATGTGGTGATTTCCGATCTCAAGCTCTTCCAATATAGAAACATTTGTTCTGTGAGCTGTCCACGGAATTCTGAGCATCCGACGCCAGCACTACATTTCAAAGGCGTTGATTTTAAATCTGTTCTTGTATTGATTGTACAGAAATATGGAGCAGACAAACATCGTCTGCACTAAGCGCTTTGCATGAACACGTTACCTTTGTAAAAACAAATGTATCTTTTCAAACAGTAACTAATGTTGCCAATCGCAAACTTTCAAAATCTCATATGTGTCTGTTCCTGACAATTTAGACAAGTGTAAACATAAACCGTATTCAAAATATTTATGAATCCATCACTGCACACATAATTATGATCGTAATGCATACATATTATTGAACGGAGTCTGTTACGTATTATTGAATCTAAAAGTTGACCCCAAATTATTGATTTGTTTGATTGTAAGGATGTTTTTGTAGTGTTCTAATGCTTACATTATTTTGATTCCCTTCAATGCTTATATTCTAATGAACTTGACTGTACATAGTGAAACAAACCTTATACGCCAAATAGTCTTATTTTTCATGTTAGTAATAACAATTCATACTATTGGTTATTTTATTGTATTGTTACCATTAAACCTATTAATTCCTTCAAAATTTTCGTTTCTTTTTATATTTACAGGTAAATAAACTAGCATACTTTCCCCTTGATGTTCAGTGATTACCACGGCCCATGGACATCTACGACACTAAGGGAGCCTATTCGTAACCCGTGCTATAAAGACTTTGAGAACCTGTTTACATCCTTTTTAAAGTGCCCTATATTCTAAGCGTTATAGCGTTCTGGGAAAACATCGGAGGAGCTCAATCCTCAATTTTCAGACGTGTGGCATGAAGAAACAGATGCCATGTTACAGGGGATGAATGCCAGGTGTCGTGCAAATGGGGATGAGCTTCCAGTCGCCTGCCAACGATGGTATGGCAGCAACGTACATACCCGCTCAAACAGCTCTTCAGAGCACCACCCACTATGTTCTAGCCTATTCATAAAGATCTTAAACTCGATTTTTATTCCATATTCATCAAATCACAGATTAGACTAGAGAGGTTTAGTTACCTTGTTTTTGGCCAGGGGAAATTGGACTAAGCCGCGACAGGCACAGAAGCCTGGGGGGATAATTCGCGACCCGTGTGTGAGATTCGCCAGATCGGGGGTGGCACTAGCGCACCCAGTCAAAACTGGTGCCACGCTATTGCCACTCCCCAGTTAGGGATACCCACTAAAACCCCTGGGTGTTCCGTCCTGCGCCTTATGCCAGGGCTACGGGACAATGGGATTCCCAGCTCCGCGTGCCCTGGCAGGCGTGGGCCTACCTCACGACGCCTCTTCCATTGCCGGGGGATTAAACCCCTGGCGTCGTCCATGTCTAATCCGGGCGTGGGGCGGTCTGTAACGCGCCCCACGGGAGGAGAAATGAGCGCACGCGGAGCACTCGCGCTCTTATCACGACGGCATGTGCGGGTGAGTGAGAACCCCTATGTCCCAAGGGACTGCTTACGGTGTCCGAAGGTCGAAGTCCGCCCTCCGGCGTCGGCGCGTCCTCCTTTGGCGGGAGCGGAGTAATGACGTCCGCTCACGCAGAAAGAGGTTTAGTTACCCTCAAAAGCACCGTTTCTCAAAGTAAAACAACTAAAATTAAATAAACACAGCTTTAAAATTGCTTACATGTTACATTTAAAAATGACCTTATGTTTTTTAAATAATCGTTTAAATCGATTGGCTAGTCATCGATTGTACTCGAGCATGCATTTAATAAGCGGCTAATCGTTAGGTCGCGTGCTGGCTTAATAACTTTTCGCGTTTGTACTATAATATTATTCCCTACAAAACGTTCAATTATAAGTTTTTTGTATTATTTACCATTTATCACTATTACGTTCAGACATTATATTACATCAAAGTATTATGCATCATAACGGATTTTTGTACTAAATCGTTTCGAAATACATTATATTAATAGGGATTAAATCACATTTATTTGCTGTGCTCGCCATTTTGTTCTTTTATGGTGGTCACTCTGTGGATGGAGTTCCTTTTAATAGCCGGTTCCTAATGATACTATTCATTCAGAGTTGTGTTCCAGCATCAGGGGCCAGGTTCTAGTCCGCCCAACACCTTTGGTCTTGCCAGTGTCCATGGGCGATGGTAACCATCTTCCATCAGGTGGATTGCCGGTATATCTGCTGTAGGTACTTCAGTAGTATTTTTTTAAATGGTGACTAAAGAGAGCCACAAGTTATTCTACTTAAGTCGAACTTGTGTATCAATAATACAGCTCTTTGCAGGGCTTTCTTTACATTATTAAACGTCGGGGTGCGAAAATCCAACTACGCCTCTCTTCCTAACAATAAAATAAAATAAATTATGTTCCAGTTTCAGTAAATCTGTAGCAATTTTGGCAAAAATGGAGGTCTATGTTTTTTGAGAAACTACAGGATTTCTAGCTAATTAAATATTAGATTCCCATTAATGTGGATCTATTTAACGGATCGGTATAAAGGAATTAGTAAGTAGATGATGTATGGATATATGTTGGTATAGGCCAGTGGTTGGGAAAGTGCGGCTCCAGAGCCGCACGTGGCTCTTTGGCTCCTTAAATGCGGCTCTGGCACAAATATCCACGGAAGGCCCAATAATAAATCTTATTGATGAGAACTTGGAATCATGCCTAAAATTAAAAACAACAACATACAACCTGACTTACTCAAACTTTCCAAGGAGATGCAAGCACATTGTTCTCATTAATAAATATTTATTAATTATGAAATTTAGTTTTATTTTGTGTACTACTTATTTAGTGTAATAAAAGTTTACTAAACAAGCAGATTTGGCTCCCATTTTTTTTTATTGTTGTAATGTTCATATTTGGCTCTTTGGCTAATAAGCTTGCCGACCACTGGTATAGGCGATCGGCTGCCCGGGTACCACGCACCCCTTGCCCCTCCGGGTAAAGACGGCCCTGGATCTTTGTGTGAAATATAGCATAATTGAACATAGATCGCTTTTTAGCGCTAAGATCGCACTTTGTGCATAATTAGACATAGTTTTAGTCTGCAAGTTCATTTTTTGTAACCGTATACAATAATGAGTTAATAGTTTTTACGCTGTGTCCTAACTAATATTGTGAATACAAAAGTGACCTTGTTTGTTACAGGTTCACGCTTATCCACTCAGCGGTCGTCACGAAATTTCGCATGTATATTGCAAATTGATATAGGCCACTTTTCATACAGAAAAAGTATTGTTCTCGAGGTAGGTATAGACGATGATAGCCGAAGTGATGGCGCTACAATCGCGATTATTGGCGCCACCGTTACAATTCACTGACAAATAGATATATCGTCATATATTAATGTATTCTGTGATCGTCATGGTAAGAAGAGTGACAACATAATTTTAATGTATTGCTCTCATGGTTGTTTCACTTTCACTAGATGACGTTACGGCTATTCATCAATACTGTGCCTGAGGAATAAAAAACCTGAATATATTGATAAAATCCGAAGCCGCGGGCTAAGGCTATTTTATATTCGTGTGTTAAAAATCATATTTTATTATTTAAACATAAAATCCACCAACAAATCTCCCCACTCCTGGGCACAGGCCTTCCAATTTGCGGAGGTCAGACGATACAGCCACGCTTGGCCAACACAATCCGAGAATCCGTAACGGGTTTCAGGCATCGACATCCTCGATGCTTGAAACCCGTCAGATAAATTTTCTAAACTCTATTGTAGAAATAGAATCTAAGCATTCTATTTCTCTTAAACATTGTTCTCATAATTCTTAGAATCATACCGATATTATTATAGGAAACCTTACAATACAACGTAATAGAAAGACCGAAAGATAAGTAATTGAACTGAAAGGTTTCCGATTCTTATAATACTCTTAATATATAGAAATCTTTGTATTATGTACAAGTTGGAGATTAACAAAAAACGGAATGTCTGAACAATATGCACATAAAAATCTATTTTCTATGTCCTTACTGTAGTCAAAATTTCATACGAGTATAATTTTAATAAACACTTCATCGTAATTGTTGTCATCTGGACCATGTCACGCGGAAGCTTAGATCTATATTCAGCGAAAACTATCTCGTTTTTTGAATAAGATACTTATATACAATCTAGGCGTCTTCAAGTCTGGCGTGAACAGGTATCTTCCAGGTAAGCATACTCCGCCTTAGACTGCATTTCCGCCTGACATCAGGCGCAATGTCAGTCAAACGCGAAACTATTCATTACAAAAAAAAGTCCATCCTTGATAACAATATGAATATTACAATTGGTACCGAGAAACATATTGTGATATCGTATAATTTTTATCCTGTAACTACATGTATACTAAACTTCATATTTATCGGTTCATTCTCAACGCTTTGAAGAATATATGAATAAAAACAAATCTCTAGCATATATTTTCATAACTATTTGTACCTACTTTCATTACCACTTAACTCTATACAAATTCACAACGTTCAATTTGTTGATGATCTTGCTTCGACAAACGGTTCACAGCCCTAAAAAGTCAAGACGTCAGCTCTCTAAACGTGTTTCACCATGTGGATAGTGGGGGATTTTTTGAATGACTATTTGGGCTGGTTCTTACATCACGTCTCTATCATATCATCATCACTTAGTATGTATATACTTATATTCATTCGAGAAATCCACCAACTTTGAAACAATACTGGTTCGAGTCATAAAGGAAATGCCTATAGGTACTTAAAACCAAATTGTATTGTGTTAACTTTTAGTCACCTAGATTCACACAACAAAGTGGGAAACACTTGAGTTTGCATAATAATGCAAACTACATTCACGACGCCACAAATTTATGTTGGAGCGGGGTGTTAGGAGAATAAATAACTTACAAACGCTTTTCGCTTATTTTTACTTTTAACGTCTTACCCATTTTCCCGATACTGTTTAACTTGCAATACTTTATTTATTTTGGTCCATTTTTGAAGGCAAGGCACTCTGGTCTACGATATAGTTTCGCAGTCTATATATCACTGGTACTAACGAAACATTTAATCTTTACATTTCTTTAGCAGTTGTGTATTGCCCTAACGGAGCTCATATGTCGCAAGAAATACAACGCGGCTATCTTCCAGCCTCTTTTGAATACATTTTTTTCGGTAAGCGTGCTATAAAGCGTGATCATGAACCTATTTAGCCATGGAAGATGTCCTTCTATGTACACCAACAAAAAATGAATTGCCTGTGTAGGTATTGTGTGTGTGTTGTGTGCGTGTGTATTTATATATAGGTATACAATTCTTATTATTTCTGTGTTCCATCTCCTGATGTAATATATATATATATATATATATATATATATATATATATATATATATATATATATATATATATATATATGTATATATATTAAAAAACAACTGGAATAGACTATATAAACGATGGAGAACACGATGTATTTTTTTAAATTTCTTGTCTGTTTGTCGTTTGGTCTACTTATTTGGGATCTACGTAAAAACTACGAAGCCCATTTCGATGCGGTTTTCGCTGATCTACAGCTAATTCTTAGACTTTAGTTCTATGCTACGTTTTATCCTGGGAATCCCGCGGGAATTTTTCTGGGAATGATTGAAAATTGCCAGATTAACAAAAAAAAACGAATTCCAATCTGATTTCTTTTACTGGTTGATATCAAATTAAATTATCAAATGTATAATATTTTTTATCTTATTTATTTTTTATGTTCGGGTGCATAAAAATTCCCACACAAGTATCACTGGAACGATAGCTCACATTCTATTTTTAATTCTGCGGTACTTTGTGTCCCAGGTATCCCACGGGAATTTCAAGTCCAGCGTGTATAAAGTCGCAGGCATATCCTAGATATAGATAGATATATATAGTCGGACCGATTCCCATAACACTTGGAAGACCTATTTCGTTGATTCTGACGATGCTTTCATACAAAAATTCATTTTTTCTACGAAAACACTTACGTATCGTTATTTATAGCAAATTCAAAGGGTTCATAATTTTAATCATGTAGTTACGTCATATTAAATGCCGGTACAACAAACATAATTACGCGTCCCAAGAGACTTGGAATATATAACTTTATTGTTCATTCACTTTATCGTACGAAATCAGAAAAGGGAATTTCGAGCACCGGAATGTGCCGCGGTTTCCCCCAAATAAATGAGCCTTTATTACAACAAACGTTAAAGGCGAGACACAAGCAAATTGAGGGCGAGGCAATTTGAATCTCTTGTCATACTTTTTAATTTCATCCAGAGGGAAACAAATTAGTTTCGCTCAAACACTTTGTATATTTACAAATGTAGAACGAAGAGAACGCTTTTGAGATTCCTTTGTTTTCTCTTATAACTGAAATCATAATTTAAATAATATTGAGGTTATATTATATTTGAATTGTTAAGAGCACTCTTTAAAACAGCGACATTTAATAAAAATTTCAAAAATATTTCTGTTCAAGTAGGTATTTTCCAGTAATGGTTAAAGAAATACATGAAATACCAAAAAAAAATTTGGCATGTGCGTGACAGTCTACGAACTATGAAGGGTTCCAGGGAGAGATGGAAGCCATTATTTTCGTCATTTCACTGCGGCACCATAAAAAAGTAAAAAATTTGAAAAAAGTCAAATCTTGTTCAAATAAGATAGATCTGTTCCAGGCAACCTGACTTATGTTAAAGAACATTTTGGTTTTATATCTAGACAATATTGAATTGCAAAAGAAGATAAAGATTTTTTTTTTCATTATATGGACGGCAGAGAACAAATAAAATCCATATTCGTTGAAAGTATATTTTGAATTACCACCGTGTTTTCTTTAAGTTCTCCTAGTTCAACAGCTCGGAAGGTGGGACATAGCGATTTTAGATAGGAATGTCTAGACACCTATTTTTTATTAAGTAACATAAAAGAAATGCTATTAAACAATATCACTGTAATTTTTCAACAATTGTCGGAATTATTAGACAGGTTTTGAAAAATGTTGGCTTATTAACCTCATCCAGATATATATGCATCCATATATGCAGATTTTTTTTTCATCCTCATCTAAAATACCGGCCACGCCTATTCGTAGTTTTCTCCCTGAGTTTACTATAACAATATTTAGCGGCATATGGAATACACTATCCTGTCTTATTTGATCTCTATAGATCTAATCGTCAAATTCAAATGTTTTTATTCAAAATAAGTTTCACTGGAAAACACTTTTTAAAGGTCATGCATATAAATTTAAATTTACTTCCTATTCTTTGTACACCGCTTCGCATCGTGTTATTGCTGTTAAGAAGAAGCGGCAAAAACTCCCAGCAACACGTCTAGCTAAAAGTTGATTATCCTCTTATTTATCTATTAAAAGCTCTTTTTATTAAGAAAATTATGGACGACTGACCAATTATAAATTATCGAATAAATCGTCGAAGCTAATAAAGATTTTGTAACTACTCCTTTTTTGCCAAAATAAGTACGGAACACTAAAAATGTCCGATGGGCTGTTGTCGTTTGAAAAAATCAAAAAGTGCCCTTAGCATTAATGCTTGAATGGCGGGTCATTCATCTCGCGGTAATGGCAAAGTGACGTCCATCTAATGGACCAGGACAAAGAGCTTAGTTTGTTAGTAAATTATTAATGCATTTAAGGAACGGTCTTGCAGCAAAGTGCATATGGTGTTAGATGTTTACGGCTATCCTCCATTTAACATAAAGCATATAAAACTTTTAAAACGTCTACAAATATTTTATTACAGCTTTAAAATGAAAACTAAGAATACGAAATTATTAATAAATATAATTTTATTCTAAATACATTACTATTTAATTTGAACTCTTTAATTAAAATGACATATGACTACATGAATAAAATATTACATTTTATGCCACAGCGAATTTGCCTTGAAAATTTTGATCGTTTAAAAATAATATAAACATGCTTAATAATAAACTAGTTTTAGCATTTTGTAAGGGTTTTCATATAACTTTAGATAATGAAATACAAAATATGAAAAAATTAATTCAAACTCTAGGTTATCTATCCTTTCATAGTTTTGCCATTTTAGTTCATACACCGACTTGCTTTTAGTAAATTCAAATTAATTTTAATGTAAATTGAATGTCCATCTCCATGTTTTGAAGGGTTCCATACAGGTGACGAACGTCCAATGTTCTTGACATCCGATTACAGAATGATAAAAAAAACATTCCATGTCACAATAATTACTGAAAGTATCTTTTTCAAACTAATTTTCATTAAAATTATTTTCTAATAATATTTTCTGAATTTTATTAATACTTCCCACTTCATAGTTCAAAACATAGAGGGAAAAATATACACTTTTAATAGCTGTAGAACGAATGTCTCACCAAATTTAAATAAATAAATACGTCTATACGACACATTGTTATAATTTTTGGAGACCTATACACGCCTATCTACACAAATTGTAATTTTATCACTCTGTTACGAACATAGCGGCGTATAGAATATGCTTTTTACTAAAATTCAATCACAGAGGCTCAGTAGTTTTGGAGTAATGGCTGAGACGTACAATCTTGGGATATCGGGCAGATTGACGCATGCCATGAGACCGTTAATATACAATAACAATAAACTACATAAAAGGGTTACGGAGTCACCATCCGTCGGTTCCTTTAAAATACGGCTTAGGAAATGCTTGGTTAAGCACACCTTTTATAGTCATGAAGGGTTTATGACCTAATTTTAATTTTAATTTTGACCATAATTATTATAGTATAGAAATTGACGTGTAACTTCGTTATGAATAAAAGATTTCTGATTTCGTTGAAATATTCAGAAAAGAACAGACAGACAAAAGAACAAACAGTTCCTTTTTTTGCAAAATAAATATGGAACCCTTAAAATTGAAAAACTAACGTAATCAATCAAGGTCCCAAGATAGTAGTCTCGAGTCCTAAGTCTTCTATTAATAGTGCTAGAATAGTCGATCACTAATATCGTATTGACACCACAAACGTTGCTTTTTAACCGACTTCCAAAAGGAGGAAGTTCTCAATTCGTCTATGTTTTTTTTGTATGTATGTTACGCGAATACTCCGTCAATTGTGTGCCGATATTCAATTTATTTCTTTATAATATTAATTAATACTCGGAAGACAAACACACATAAAAAAAAATATTTTATTCATTAATGTATACTCCCGGGATGATTCCGTGAGCACCAAGATTGTATCTGATGACTGGATCCCAGGGAAATCGAGACTAACCCTAATTGAAGAACGCCGAGCGTCTATATTCTTCGACAAAAAAGTTTGTTATCGCTTGCCAGTATTACATTTTCTACAGGCACTTCATTTTTTTGTACTTTGTAATATTTTTGTATGTTACGTGATATCTCCATCAATTGTGTACCGATTTTCAAATTCTTTTTTTATTCGAAAGACTATATTCTCGTGGTGGTACCATGCTCACCAAGTTAGGATTTGATGAATGGATCCCAGAGAAATCATTAGAAACCCTCGACAATTGTTTGTTACGCGATTTCTCCGTCGATTGCGGACTGATTTTCATATTTTTTTTGTTCGAAAGAGGGTACTCTCCTAACGGTTTTTCATCACCAAGTCAAGATCCAATGAGTAGATCGTAGTAGCAACCCTTGTTGACGAACATCTACACCAAAGAGTGAGATGGAAACCATGTATACAAGTGGCAGTAATACAATATCTACAGGCACTAAATATATTATTTCTAAAGCTATTGGTGTATTTGCGCAACTAAAAAGTAGAAAATGTATTTTTAACATAAACAAAACCAAGTCAAAAAAAGCAGTGCCAGGTAAAACATAAAAGAACAAGAAGTTTAAAAATATAGTGATTTTTATGTTTTACTTGACACCAACTTCGAGATATTGTAGAAAGACGACGGTTAAATAATTTTTAGGTTTTTAGTGTGAACTACCCATTTCACACTAAAACATTGTTTTTGTTAAAAAATATTCAATTTAAATAAAACAGTACCTTAAATTTTAAACTTTATGCCAGTGGTTTAAAGTGTAATTTAGATTGCATACATACATACATAACTTCACGCCAGTTCCCTTGCGGGGTAGGCACGAACAACAGAGTGCCATTTAGGCTTATTCTTACACACCTCACTTGCCTCTTTGACATTCATAACTCTTGTCATACAAGCTCGTCTGTTCTTAAGGCTCCTGACATCACCTTCTGCTAGTACACGATCAATTTGATCATGGAAGGTGTGTCGTGGCCTTCCACGACTTCTGCATCCATCCACTTTTGCATTGTATATCTGTTTAGTCATTCTTTCATCATGCATTCTTTCCACATGCCCGAACCACCGGAGCATTCCTTTCCTTACCTTCACCCCGACACTCTCTTTCAGACCAACTCTCTTTCTTACTTCGGTATTACGAACGCGGTCCGCGAGCGTTACTCCGCAGATTTTGCGCAGTGCTCGCATCTCGACCGCGTTTACTCTACTTTCATGCTCTTTCTTCCATACCCAACTCTCGCTTCCATACGCGAGCGTAGGTACCAGCACCGCGTTGTGTACGGCGAGCTGGGCCTTCTGGCTGAGGTTCTTAGCGCCTAGAAGTTTACCTAACGCTCCATTTAAACTATTCCCCAAATTCACTCTTCTTTCTATATCAGCGGTGTACCTTCCATCCCTGCTAAAAGCACATCCAAGATATACAAACTCATTCACTTGCTCCAGCATAACATCATCGACCATTATCCTTGCATTCGTTCTGGTTTCTTCTCTTTCAAACACCATAACCTTTGTTTTCTTCGCATTCAAATGTAAGCCTCTCGCCTGACAGTCATCTTTCATCATTGTGACTAGTGTTTGCAGTTCTGATGGCGATTCGGCTAAAAGCACGGCATCATCCGCATAAAGCAAGGTGCTTACAACTAGATCACTCATCCGTACCCCAACATCCATCAATCTTATTCTCTGGAGACAATCGTCCAGATATAGGATGAACAGCAAAGCCGACAGCACGCAGCCCTGGCGGACGCCAATATTGACGTCAAACCAGGGCGACAGGCTGCCTTCCACTCGCACGCATGCCATACAGCCCTCGTAAGTGGACTGCACAGCACGCATCAATTGGCCATTAATCCCATATCCGGGCAATATGTCCCAGAGGTCCTTCCGCACAACCCTGTCAAATGCTTTCTCTAGATCCACAAAACCGCAGAAAACCTTCCGGCCCATAGCCAGCTGCTTCTCTACGATATTGCGGAGAGAGAAAACTTGATCCATACATCCCCTTCCATTTCTGAAACCACCTTGTGCATCCCACAGTAATCCATCGGATACAACTCTCATTCTCTTTTCAATAATCTTCGCATACACTTTAGATGCTGTGCTGATCAAACTGATGGCCCTGTAGCTGGCGCACTCCATACGTGACCCCTTGCCTTTATACAAGGGCACGATGACAGCGCGCCTCCAGTCCTTGGGAACCTTTCCCGTCCTCCAGCACAAGTTGCATAAGGACAGGAAAGCGTCCCGGACGCAGGTTCCACCATATTTGATCATCTCAGCAGACACACTATCGATTCCTACTGCCTTTCCATTTTTCAGACTTCTTATCGACCATTCGATCTCTTCCAAAGTGATCTCGGATGCTGACTCCTCGGAGTCGGTCACAGACTCAGTCGTGGTGCCAGCATCCGGGATATTATCATACATTTCTCTAAAATATTCACTCCATCGCGCTAATACCTCTTGTGGGTTAGCAAGAACGTCCCCTGCTTTAGATTTTATTCTTTCCATTCTGGAAGCTGACGAACAACCCCGAGACTTCTTAACCTCTCTCCAAAAGAGTTTGGTATTCGCCTCGAAGTTCTCCGTCAGCTTCTCTTCTTCTTTCAATTTTATTCTTTCACGCTTCTCTTTCACTAAAGCTTTGGTTTCATTCTTGCAGAGGCGATAAATTTCTTTCTTCATCTCTTTCATACTGTCATTCTGTTGCAAGGAAGCAACATAATCCAGCCAGGCTTTTCTCTTTCTCTCTACGCTGGATTTAACATCCGCGTCCCACCATTCATCACCTTTCGTTGTTATGTGCCTCTTCGCGCATCCACATGCTTCTTTTGCGCTTTCCACTATACTTTCTTTCATACTATCCCAGTCATTATCCACATCTAAGTCGGAGAAGTCCGCTTTTGCAAGCCTTTCTTCGACTAGGCGCGCATACATACTCCTTACACTAACATCTTCCAATTTTTCACACTTTATTCTTTCAAGCTCCCCGAAATTGGTACGCACTCGCCAGTGCCTCCACTTCTTGAAAAGGCCCACAAACCGGCTTATCACCAGGTAGTGGTCCGTTTCAAGAGTGGGGCCTCTGTAGGCTCTTGTATCCATTATTGTGTTTCGGAGGCGACTATCAATTAAAATCAGATCAATCATACTTTTCTGATCATTCATTCTCCATGTATACGTGTGAATATCCTTATGATGGAATAGGGTGTTCGACACAAGCAAGTTTCTTTCCATGCATACGTCTATGATTGGCCTACCAGCATCGTTCACTCTCTTGTCACCATAGGGTCCAAGGACAGCCTCAAGGCCGTCTCGTTTGGTCCCCACCCAGCCATTAAGATCACCACACATAATTAGTCTTTCGTTCCCTTCAGCCAGATCCAGAATTTCTCTCACAGACTCCCAAAACTTCTCGAGTTCTTGGGGATCCGCTGAGCTTACGGGAGCATAAGCTGCGACCAGAAAAACTCGCGTGATCCCCAGTTTTAGGCGGACCCAGAGAAGTCTCGGGTTCACCAGACAATAAGCTTTTACTCCAGACACAAAGCGGGATGAGAGTAAGACGCCTACCCCCCCACTCGCACGCTCGTCCAGGTCCACGCCGGACCACAGAGCAAGCATGCCACCGGGGAGGTCATCGACGTCGCACCCCTTCCGCTTTGTCTCTGTCAGACATAAGGCATCCAGGCTTCTCTCATTCATTATATCAATCATTTCGTCCATCTTATCTTTCATTCCACCTCTCACATTCCACGTGCCTATACGGCACTCTGCTCCTCTCGACCCGCCAGGTTTGGCGCTGCGTGAAGGGTGGCGGCCCCCTTCGCCGCATGCGCGAGAATCCACACCGACGGGGGCGCATCGGTGAGCGTCGCCTGCGGGGGACGCCCTATCGTGCACTGCACTCGGGTGAACTCTGGTCAGAATTGTGGCCCTCTGGGCCAGCGGGGATCGCGACGTGCACGCTTCTGACATGATCCCTTAGATTGAATTGTATAAATACCTAAGAAAAGACGTCTATAACAGAATAGAAATGCGAAAATCCTTATTTTGTTTTACTTCTTCTGCGTATGTGACTTCAGTATTCACTTCTACTGTATAAAATATTGGGTGATTTTTTATATAATATTTCATACACATATTTGATGAGTTCACAAAATTACCTAAGAACCTACCTGTACCAGTTTTACTGCCTCTGTAGCACATTTCTGCCAAGATCCAAGGACATCGCGGCACACGGTTGCATACTTAAAGTCAGACTTTTTTTCTATTTGTTTGGCTAAGAATGATTTACCACTTCCCGGAAAACCAACTAGAACAAGAATCTGAAATATGAAGTAAAATTATGGTGATGTTCAAAGGCGAGCTAAACGCTAAAAAGAGTTTTCTTCCAGCAAACCTGTGGTTCTACCGAGAGAGGAAAAACAAGAGCCAGGATTGTGTTAAATTTGTTTATATAAGTATAGAGAGTACTTATACCTAAAATGACGTAATATGTCTTGTCTTATATTTCTACACTAAAATGGACAAGCTCTATGCAACTGATGAATATCAATTGAAAGAGAAGTTAATCCATTACTGACTTCTTTTTCAATTGATATTGATATATCCCTATTAATATTATAAATGCGAAAGTAACTCTGTCTGTCTGTCTGTCTGTCTGTCTGTCTGTCTGTTCCGTTTTCACGTAAAAACTACTGGGCCGATTTGGCTGAAACTCAGTATATACATATTTTCGATGCCGAGAATGAACATAGGATACTTTTTATCCCGGAAAATGGGATAGTTTCCGGGATAAAAGTATATTTGTCTCTCTGTTTGTTATCCTTTTATGGAAAGACTATTGGACCGATTTGGCTGATACTCGGTACATATGTAATTTGAATATCGAGGGTGGCCAAGGGATACTTTTCATCCCGGATACTGGGATAGATTTTGGGATAGATTTATATAAACTTTATCCCGAAAACTAGGATAGGTTTTTTATTTGTGGTTTGCCATTTTCGTCATTTTGTTTATTTTGGTCAATTTGGTCGTTTAGGTAGTTTTGTTTGGCAGTTTTGGTAGTTGTGGTAGGTTTGCTATTTTCGGTAGTTTATATTGGTAGTTTCGGTTGTTTTGATAGTTGTGGTAGTTATGGTAGTTTTGGTAGTTGTGGTAGTTTTGGTAGCTGTAGTAGTTTTGGTAGTTGTGGTAGTTTTGTTTTGTATATTTGGTAGTTTCGGTAGATTTGGTAGTTGTGGTAGTTTTGGTTTGTAGATTTAGTAGTTTCGGTAGTTGTGGTAGTTTTGGTAATAGTGGTAATATTGGTAGTTGTGGTAGTTTTGGTTTGTAGATTTGGTAGTTATGGTAGTTTTGGTTGGTAGATTCGGTTATTTTGGTGGTTGTGGTAGTTTTGATAGTTGTGGTAGTTTTGGTAGTTGTGGTAGTTTTGATTGGTAGATTTGGTAATTGTGGTAGTTTTGATTGGTAGATTTGGTAATTGTGGTAGTTTAGGTAGTTGTGGTAGTTTTGGTTTGTAGATTTGGTAGTTATGGTAGTTTTGGTTGGTAGATTTGGTAGATTCGGTTATTTTGGTAGTTGTGGTAGTTTTGATTGTTGTGGTAGTTTTGGTAGTTGTGGTAGTTTTGGTAGTTGTGGTAGGTTTGGTAGAATGTGGTAGTTTTGGTAGTTGTGATAGTTTTGTTAGTTGTGGTAGTTTTGGTAGTTGTGGTAGTTTTGATTGGTAGATTTGGTAATTGTGGTAGTTTACGTAGTTGTGGTAGTATTGGTTGGTGGATTTGGTAGTTTTGGTAGTTTCGGCAGTTTTAGTACGTTTGGTAGTTTTGGTCGTTTGTGTAGTTTACACAATATTTAGTTGTATAAATAAAACTAGAACGGGTTGAAATAGGGTATTAAAGTTTGTATGGGGGACCATTCATTTATCAAGTTTATAGATATAAAAAGTCATAATCTTTAAAAAAATGCGACTTTCACTCGATCTGTCTGTCTGAATACCGAAAATGGACATAGATACTATTCATCCCCGTAGATGGGATAGTTTGCGATATAAAATGAAGTAAATCTTCCGAGGGCAAATAGCACCAACATAAGAATACAATACAATATATCCTGTATTAACGCCTGCTCTTAAAACAAGAGGTACGCACTAGAGTTTGACGCGCGGCGGAGCCGCGGGGTAAACTCTAGTTCATATATATTTATTAAAAAATTAATTAGATATTTGCATATTATAAAAAGCGCAAGATTTTGCGCTGGAAGTTGTTTAATAAAATTGGGCCCTGGGTTGCCCTAAAAAGCGCTATATCTAGCTCCGAAAGCGCTAAATTGGCAGCCCTGGTGAGCCGAGCGCCGGGGAAGTCCCGTAAACGAGAATGCGAGCGAGGATATACCTCGTCCTCCGACGACCTGGTCCCTCTAATACCTAAAATAGCGTTCTGCGCATCGGAAAGTGCAATGTTCTGAGCCGCCATTAATGGAGGCAAACTTAAGTTTGCATCGAACTATATCTCTGCTCTCCACGTGACTGGGCGTCTATTTGTGGTCTGTGTAAAAAAAATATTAATAAATAATTTTAGAGTAGAATAGATTTTTCCACTTGTCCGTTGCGATTCGTTATTCAACTCATCCGTTTTCCAACTTGTCCGTTGCGATTCGTTTTTCCACTTGTCCGTTGAAGTTTCACTTCTAATATGTGTCCCAGCACACATTTCGATTTTTATACTGCAGATAAGTCTCATAATTTCATCTTTATATGTATAAAAGTGAATATTTTATGTGAGTGAATATATACACCATTTATTTATTTATTATTAAAATGTGAGTAGTTTGTATGTGTTACGTATACCACCATCGCCATTATCATCTCAATTCATTCCTGGGGTTGTCTGGAAGAGATCGTTTTTTAGCGATAAGACCGCCCTTTGTGCATAACTAGCTATAATGTTAGTCTTTAAGTTCATGTTTGTATTAGTGTACAATACAGAGTTATCTAACTATCTATTTTAGGTTAACATTAAGTACATAAAATTGTAAACAATACTTATAAGATATAATGTAATATGACCCACCAGAACCTTGCCAAGAACTTGCGTTTACCAAACTAGGTAAAGTAATCGTTTGTTAAATCTTGTAACATTTTGATAAGTATTAAATAAATTTCAAAAAGTTATTCGCTTTTATTAAGCACATAAATGCACTAATTTAATTCGACCTTGGTTGTATAAATATCTTAGATCATATAAACGTCTAGATCACGCATCAATTGCACAAAAACGGCCCAAAAACAGTGCACCAAAATTGGTGCACTGGCTTCAATGGCTTCCCACGCCTGTTAGTGTCGTTTCGATTACTTTACTGGTTAGAGCTCTCGCAAAAAAAATAATTATGCCGGCCTGCGCTATTAAAATGTGTCGGAACTATTTTAAAACGGGAAAGGATAAGTATGAGATGTCATTTAATCGGAAAACTTAACACTTTTCTCATGATTTCTTTGTAAAAACGTTAAATTTAATTTCGACATTTTCAAGGTTATCGAATTGATTGATGTTGTCAGGTGAGAAGTGTGACTTATTTTCCAAAATTTGGGGACTTTTGTTACAATTTTTTTATTATTTATGAAATATGAATAATTGAAAAAATCTATAGAAAACAGACATGTAATGTTTGTGTGTCCAGTTTTCTTAAACTAGTTTATATTACGTTTTAGACTTCCTACGGATCCAATTGTAGCATATTGTTGGACAAAGAGATGGATTTTGAAAGGAAGTATTTTGAATCATTTTCGGAGATATTTTTACACTATGTTTTTTTTTATTTTCTTATCAACGGCACAATTGTATTGAAATAAAGTACCTAAAATAATTATATATGATCGTGACCGATAAGATGTAAGTTGTGTGAAGGATAATTAGAAAATTTAAGAATACTTAACCATCATATAAAATTATTTCTAATCTAACCTTAGCGCTTTGGACAATATAAACTTTTTAATGTAACCTTATGACGTTTGACATAGAATTAACAGAATGCGTGCTGCAAATATCGTCAAAGAGGATGTAAAAAAAACTGAATATCGTTTAAAGCAGATGCTTTGGTCGGAGTTATCTGTACTAATATTATAAAGAGGTAAAGTTTGTAAGTTTGTGACGTTGTAATCTCGGGATCTACTAAACCGATTTTAAAAATTCTTTTACTGTTGGAAAGCTACGTTAACAGGGAGTGTCATAGGCTATATAACATGACGCTTTATATCATGGGAGCGGGACAGACCGCGGGTGAAACCGCGCCGGGCCGCTAGTATAGATATATATATATAAACGTTCCTCTCCTGGGCTCGAGCCTCCCTATTTTCAATGCGAACGGGACGGTATCCCACCACGTTTGTCCAAAGCGGCTTGACGAATTCGCAACATTGCTTATGTTGATATGCAACTTTCAACACGATTCACCTTCGCCGTTATCACGTGGTAATTGTAACAGTATGCACATCAGGTCAGAAATCTGTCTAAGAAGTCCTTTGAATTTGGGGCGCGAATGCGTTGACTATAAACCTACCACTTAATAAAGACCAATCGATATATACATAATTATGACTGCATGTATACATATACAACACAGACTATATGGCTTCATAAATGGATGACCAATGTTCCCGCTGTATCGATGATTTGCAACCACAGTAATGGCTTTGAATACACTATAGTTACCCTACATATTGGCTTTGATCGTAACTTTAATAATACCTACATTGAACGGGACGTATTGGGAGGATGACAGCATACTAAACTTTAATCATGTTACCAAAGTTACTAACAAGTGTGTTCAATTCACATGTGCTTAGTTATGCGCCACATTGTGACTGAAAACTATACTAACTATACTATGTACTAGATAATATTTTCTTAAGTTTTCGCGACTTGTATACATAATAAAACTACGTTTTAACGGTTTTAAGCGCGGTAATTTTATTTGATTTTGGTTTTTCCGACGTTTCGGCCACTTTTCAGTGGCCGTGATCACGGAAGACAAAGATGTCAAGTGTCAACGAGTATTGTTAAAGTTTTATTTAGCCTACCGCCAACTTATTAATTTTAATTATTTAATTTTTAATTTTGTTTATGGTTATTATTTAATCTATGGGAGCCTAATCTAATTTACTACCGCTTCGCAACATGTTATGGCTTGAAGAGAAGAAGCGGCGCAAGAAACTCTTCAGCAAACATGCCTAGCTCTAATAATTTTATATAATATTAAAATGGGTGGAAGGAAAAATAAAAGTAATTATCAGTCAAGTTGGTTTGTGTTCCGTTGTACGCAGAAAGAGCTCACAGTGTCTTGAGGTCTGGCAGCTGGTTTTTGCTGGGTTTGGGTCTTAATAGTTTTGATAATTGGATCCCAAACAGGTGGTACTTGCCAACCATCTTCTCTATTGAAATTTGGGTGTTTTTTGATTTCAATAGCCTCACGCATCATTCTAGGTATGAAACGATTCTCTTTCGCGAGGATTTGTGGGTTATCGAATCTGATGTAGTGGTTGGGTTTATCCAGCGTGTGTTCACTGATCGCAGACTTCGTAGACCTTGTGTGTTTCATGTCAGCAATGTGTTCTTTTACTCGTGTTTTTATGCTCCTCTTTGTTTGCCCAATGTATGACAATCAATGAAAAGTGGCCGAAACGTCGGAAAAACCAAAATCAAATAAAATTACCGCGCTTAAAACCGTTAAAACGTAGTTTTATTATATGTACTAGATATTGTCCTCAATTTTATTAGTGTAATCTTCTGACCCCTTATCTCGCTGTGACGGGCGCATATTTAGAGAAAAAATTGAACAAGTATGTCTCCTTCCAGGCATGGCAAAAGTTTCTGTTTTACATAAAAAAAACAAGTGGCTGTGTGCGAATCAGACTCACATTTAGAGGGTTTATCTGTAAACAGAATACAGATGTGTAATGTGATATGCCTGATTTTTTAGTGTGTATTCTATTAACAACTATCCGATCATAAAAAACTCACTGGCCTTCGTTTGGGTACAATCGTGGCGCGTATCTATACAGCGTTTACCGCTACATTTTTTATTATAAAACTTTTGTCTGAACGAAAACATAATATACCAATATTCCCGATTTTAGTCAAATTGGCCGGTATGTGAATGTTAATCGTATTAAGGGGTGAAAAACTATTTGTTTTAAACTACGTTTTGAATATGCGTCAAGAAGCCGTAACGTACAAGAAAGAAATAAATGAAATGTGAGAATGGCGTAAGTCAGGCATTCACCCGTCTATCTGCTTATGGTACAAAAGACACCATGCAGTGCTTAATAATCATCATCTTTAGTTGCAATGACAATTTACCTTAAGCCAATCTGTTTAATTTTGATTTCATCTGAAAACCGTATTTGATGTTATGAATAGTACGACTCATATCATTCTTTTAATGTATTTAAAGAATTTACATTTACTCGTAGAATTACGTTTTTTATTATCCAATGTTCTTTTTTTTGATAAAACTGTTTAAAATTTAATTTTTCTTTTTAAAAATAGGTTTACTCGTGTAAACAGTCAAACCAGATTGAAATATCCATGAACATTCAAAGTTTAGATAAATTTTCAAGCTTACTCAGTCGAACTGCAGGTCTTTGACTGTCGCCAAACGACGGTTTTTGTGACAGCTCAAAAGGGCAAATTGCCTTAAACATTTCAGATTTTCAACACAACCTTACCATATCTATTATTTATTAACTATTAATCAATATTATAGAGTTTTTGAAAATAAAACTGCATAATAAAACATCACTTGATCGTTTTTTCCTGTTTGATAGAGTAGCAGAGGATAATAACCTCGGCACTATTGTCGGTGGCCCTCCACCTGCCCAAGTGCTCCAGCCAGGTGTCAGATCTCGCCAGATGTGCTTCCAACCGCATCTGTTCACCAGCTAGATGTCAACCTTGTTCTCTAACATCGCCAGCGCTGGCGACTCTGGCTTCAGCGACGCGCGAAGAGCCACCAAAGCCTGTAACGGGAAAAACCATATAACACATTTCCATGTAGAACGAAACGAAAGGAATAGACATATTGTAACGGTACGCCTCCTCGCATATTTGTTCTTTTTCTTCTTCGATGTAATCTGTTACTTTTGACTTCATTATAAAGGTAGAGCTGTTCTCCATATAATGTATTATCCCCTTCATTTCGGATAAATTATGTATTTATTGTTAACCTCTTTGTATGATACAATTAAATTTTTCTTTATTCGAAAAATTTGACAGGATGATGAAAAATTATTCTCGGGAAAAAAATTGTGTTTTATATTTTCAGATGGAAAAAATCCAATTGTGAATTAATGAACAAGCTAATCGCTTATTGATAATAAAAACGACCATAATTTCAGTATACGTATTTCGGATATGGATGTTATAGATTTCACCAAAGGGCCAAGCTAAGTCTTCAGGCTTTATTTAATACATTAATAATTTTACTAACCATGTAGACTTACCTGATATCTTGCTTGTTATGTTTTCAGATGCTCCTCTGACCTGTTCACGTATTCTTGTCTTTTGTAATGTATTAGTAGCTTAATAATAACTGGTTGTATGTGTACAATTTTAATTATCCTTAAAGGCCTGATTAGTAATGTGTAGTTATTTTTGGTAATATATATTAGTTAGCATTGATTTTGTTATACCTAGCTGGTAGCCTTGAAACGTGTTGGGGACCTTAGATCCGTTTCTTCAGACTTCTAATTTAATAGAAAAGTTCCTTTAACTTATCTAAGTATAAATACTATAGAAATACATAAACATGTAATATTGGAATCTTACATGATTATATGTAATGATAGGTAGGCTCGTTTACTATCTACTGTCCTATATATTTTAGAACTTAACTAATTGCTGTCCTTAATTTATATATTACATGGAGAACGAGCTATGTGGAGGTAAATTAATTTAAAGTAAATCTTACTTGACATCTCCGTTATTAACAGATAAAAATTGTTTGTACATTGTTTTAGTTTTCATAGTTAACTAAATTATTAAGGGTTAATTATAAGACCTGAGCGTGCTAATATACTACTTAGGAGCTATGATGCATAGTCTCTTACGGATAAAAATATACTAAATTAATTTCATTTCATTTAAGGATCCTTAAATATAATATTGTTTTTAGAAATTTAATTAAATAACTTAATTAAGTTATGAATGTCAAAGAGGCAAGTGAGGTGTGTAAGAATAAGCCTAAATGGCACTCTGTTGTTCGTGCCTACCCCGCAAGGGAACTGGCGTGAAGTTATATATGTATGTATGTGTAATTAAATAACACTACTCCTTAATAGTTGAGAATTATTGGAAGCTTTTGATGATTCTTTTCAATTAATATAATTATTCATTAATTTGTTATGGAAGATTAGTTAATTATATGTCAATAGGTTTTACTTTTAGGAGTTCTCGTCTTGCTATTGCATACATCATTTTGATGGACCTGATTATAGATAGAATCTTACTTGTTGTGTCTGCTAATTGGAGTTGGGGTGATGATTGTTAATGTCCATCTACTCTCGACAACTGCACAAGCTCACTGACTCCAAAGTCAGCCTTCATAATGACTTTTGGTTGTTTTAGATATAGAAAGGTTTATTACTGACCTAGGGCTGAGAGGTCATAGTCTTGATTTATTATCTATTATTTAATCTATTCATATATGTGTATATATATTTTTTTACATTACACTATAACATTACACTTTACAACAATCATGCGACTTGTTTGGAAAAGCTTGTCGGACTTAAGAAATGTAAAGTTTATTTGACTTAATTGATTTTTAATTGATTAAATACTTTCCTGTTTATTAAGTTTGCCTTGGAATTTGGCTTGGTTTAGTGCAATTGAGTTACTTAATTTAATGTTTTCTTATATTTTACTTCAATTGAAATATATATCTATAAGCGAGTGACTCTATTGACGCTGAATATGTATTAAATAGGCATATAACTGTTATGAAACAAGAACTAATTAAATGTGAAAGCACATATTGGATGATTTCATATTAACCCTTTAGCTCACTATTAGCACATATGTGTCCGCGATGAGAGTGCAGATCGCGTTTGTGCACGTGATCGTTAATTGTGTTGTTGTCTCACTCTGTTTATATTGGAATTGTATGATTTGTATGAAATGGGTATATTTTCTTGGTATATTACGAGATAGTGATAGTGTTAGTCTTGCGGCTTTTTGGTATATCGATAATTGTCTTAAGGGTTAATTCAGGTTAGGTACGGGTTTTCTAGAATGTCGGAACTTTGGGCGTTGAATTCACGACTCAACGCTTATTGGGACCGACTAACCTAGGATGGTTATTCGACAATTATCCAGGTTCTCTCGTGCGCTGCTTTTAAGCAAACCTAGTTTGTTATTATGATATGTGTATTCATGAGACTAAGATGGTTCCACATATTGGCTTTAATTGATTTAGTAATTGACGTTTTGGGATTAGTTTATCCGTGGATCAGCTTGGTGACGCGTGGGCACTTCAATGAGGGATCAGCTACCGTCTTCCTGGAGGATCATTCGAATCAAAATTTATTTCTTTTTTTCCAAGATATGTGATTCCATGAAAGTCTTTTGAAGTAGATAGGCCAGGCAATCGTAACTGAATTGGAAAGGATTATTAATATATATATATATATATATATATATATATATATATACATACATACATACATACATACATAACTTCACGCCAGTTCCCTCGCGGGGTAGGCACGAACAACAGAGTGCCATTTAGGCTTATTCTTACACACCTCACTTGCCTCTTTGACATTCATAACTCTTGTCATGCAAGCTCGTCTGTTCTTAAGGCTCCTGACATCACCCTCCGCTAGTAAACGATCAATTTGATCATGGAAGGTGTGTCGTGGCCTTCCACGACTTCTGCATCCATCCACTTTTGCATTGTATATCTGTTTAGTCATTCTTTCATCATGCATTCTTTCCACATGCCCGAACCACCGGAGCATTCCTTTCCTTACCTTCACCCCGACACTCTCTTTCAGACCAACTCTCTTTCTTACTTCGGTATTACGAACGCGGTCCGCGAGCGTCACTCCGCAGATTTTGCGCAGTGCTCGCATCTCAACCGCGTTTACTCTACTTTCATGCTCTCTCTTCCATACCCAACTCTCGCTTCCATACGTGAGCGTAGGTACCAGCACCGCGTTGTGTATGGCGAGCTGGGCCTTCTGGCTGAGGTTCTTAGCGCCTAGAAGTTTACCTAACGCTCCATTCAAACTATTCCCCAAATTTACTCTTCTTTCTATATCAGCGGTGTACCTTCCATCCCTGCTAAAAGCACATCCAAGATATACAAACTCATTCACTTGCTCCAGCATAACATCATCGACCATTATCCTTGCATTCGTTCTGATTTCTTCTCTTTCAAACACCATAACACACATTCAAATGTAAGCCTCTCGCCTGACAGTCATCTTTCATCATTGTGACTAGTGTTTGCAGTTCTGATGGCGATTCGGCTAAAAGCACGGCATCATCCGCATAAAGCAAGGTGCTTACAACTAGATCACTCATTCGCACCCCAACATCCATCAATCTTATTCTCTGGAGACAATCGTCCAGGTATAGGATGAACAGCAAAGCCGACAGCACGCAGCCCTGCCTGACGCCAATATTGACGTCAAACCAGGGCGACAGGCTGCCATCCACTCGCACGCATGCCATACAGTCCTCGTAAGTGGACTGCACAGCACGCATCAATTGGCCATTAATCCCATATCCGGGCAATATGTCCCAGAGCTCCTTCCGCACAACCCTGTCAAATGCTTTCTCTAGATCCACAAAACCGCAGAAAACCTTCCGGCCCATAGCCAGCTGCTTCTCTACGATATTGCGGAGAGAGAAAACTTGATCCATACATCCCCTTCCATTTCTGAAGCCACCTTGTGCATCCCACAGTAATCCATCGGATACCACTCTCATTCTCTTTTCAATAATCTTCGTATACACTTTAGATGCTGTGCTGATCAAACTGATGGCCCTGTAGCTGGCGCACTCCATACGTGACCCCTTGCCTTTATACAAGGGCACGATGACAGCGCGCCTCCAGTCCTTGGGAACCTTTCCCGTCCTCCAGCACAAGTTGCATAAGGACAGGAAAGCGTCCCGGACGCAGGTTCCACCATATTTGATCATCTCAGCAGACACACTATCGATTCCTCCTGCCTTTCCATTTTTCAGACTTCTTATCGACCATTCGATCTCTTCCAACGTGATCTCGGATGCTGACTCCTCGGAGTCAGTCACAGACTCAGTCGTGGTGCCAGCATCCGGGATATCATCATACATTTCTCTAAAATATTCACTCCATCGCGCTAACACCTCTTGTGGGTTAGCAAGAACGTCCCCTGCTTTAGATTTTATTCTTTCCATTCTGGAAGCTGACGAACAACCCCGAGACTTCTTAACCTCTCTCCAAAAGAGTTTGGTATTCGCCTTGAAGTTCTCCGTCAGCTTCTCTTCTTCTTTCAATTTTATACTTTCGCGCTTCTCTTTCACTAAAGCTTTGGTTTCGTTCTTGCAGAGGCGATAAATTTCTTTCTTCATCTCTTTCATACTGTCATTCTGTTGCAAAGAAGCAACATAATCCAGCCAGGCTTTTCTCTTTCTCTCTACGCTGGATTTAACATCCGCGTCCCACCATTCATCACCTTTCGTTGTTATGTGCCTCTTTGCGCATCCACATGCTTCTTTTGCGCTTTCCACTATACTTTCTTTCATACTATCCCAGTCATTATCCACATCTAAGTCGGAGAAGTCCGCTTTTGCAAGCCTTTCTTCGACTAGGCGCGCATACTTACTCCTTACACTAACATCTTCCAATTTTTCATACTTTATTCTTTCAAGCTCCCCGAAATTGGTACGCACTCGCCAGTGTCTCCACTTCCTGAAAAGGCCCACAAACCGGCTTATCACCAGGTAGTGGTCCGTTTCAAGAGTGGGGCCTCTGTAGGCTCTTGTATCCATTATTGTGTTTCGGAGGCGACTATCTATTAAAATCAGATCAATCATACTTTTCTGATCATTCATTCCCCATGTATACGTGTGAATATCCTTATGATGGAATAAGGTGTTCGACACAAGCAAGTTTCTTTCCATGCATACGTCTATGATTGGCCTACCAGCATCGTTCACTCTCTTGTCACCATAGGGTCCAAGGACAGCCTCAAGGCCGTCTCGTTTGGTACCCACCCAGCCATTAAGATCACCACACATAATTATTCTTTCATTCCCTTCAGCCAGATCCAGAATTTCTCTCACAGACTCCCAAAACTTCTCAAGTTCTTGGGGATCCGCTGAGCTTACGGGAGCATAAGCTGCGACCAGAAAAACTCGCGTAATCCCCAGTTTTAGACGGACCCAGAGAAGTCTCGGGTTCACCAGACAATAGTCTTTTACTCCAGACACAAAGCGGGATGAGAGTACGACGCCTACCCCCCCACTTGCACGCTCGTCCAGGTCCACGCCGGACCACAGAGCAAGCATGCCACCGGGGAGGTCATCGATGTCGCACCCCTTCCGCTTTGTCTCTGTCAGACATAAGGCATCCAGGCTTCTCTCATTCATTATATCAATCATTTCGTCCATCTTATCTTTCATTCCACCTCTCACATTCCACGTGCCTATACGGCACTCTGCTCCTCTCGACCCGCCAGGTTTGGCGCTGCGTGAAGGGTGGCGGCCCCCTTCGCCGCATGCGCGGGAGTTCACACCGACGGGGGCGCATCGGTGAGCGTCGCCTGCGGGGGACGCCCTATCGTCCACCGCACGTGTGTGAACTCGGGTCAGAATTGTGGCCCTCTGGGCCAGCGGGGATCGCGACGAGCACGCTTCTGACATGACCCCTATATATATATATATATATATATATATATATATATATATTAATAATCCTTTCCAATTTCCAGATCACATGCTCAGGCGAACTTCAATCAAAACATATTTCAAGCCGCATAAAAAGATTACCCAATTTTTGAGACCTGTGAAATGCAATATCCCACTTCAGAATGCAAGTGTCTACAAGCTCGATTGTGAGTGTGGATTGCCATACAAAATTTAAACTAAATAATTAAAATGAACAAGTTGGCGGTAGGCTAAATAAAACTTTAACAATACTCGTTAACAATTGACATCTTTGTCTTTCGTGATCACGGCCACTGAAAAGTGGCCGAAACGTCAGAATAACCAAAATTAAATAAATAGTTTATACAGAACTATTTGCCTGTAAACCTTTGGACGGATATTGTACCTACTTAGAGTAAGACTTATGACTGGTATTCATTGTCTGCACTAAAAACGTGATACTGTAGATAAATACACAATTGATGAGCAATATTAAGGAAAATAATAACAATGGTACCGTGAACTGATAAATTGAAACCACATGAATGTAATTACTAAGATGTTGATTATTTCTAGGGTTGTTCCAATGAGTAACAAGACGAAAAAATAGCCAAGTACGTTGTCAGACCATATATATTCAAAGGTTCTGTAGTTAAGACACACATCAGTGTTTATCATTTGGCTATAGAAGCCCAAAAAGCATTTAAAATAGTTTACCAAAAAAATTTAACAATTAGAGACATTTTCGACATGGCAATCAATCGAGTCGACATTTTTGATATCGCAATCTACTTATCAAATTAAATAAAACATTTCACCGAAAAACATAACTATAATTTTTAATGACTAACAATAATTATGTTACACATCTAAGTACGTCATTTTTTTTTATCTCTCAGTTACAACGAATAAACATATTTAACTTTTGGATGATTCGCTACACTACTGTATAGTGGTACACTGTACAAAATAATACCTTCCTGACAAATTTCAACATAAAATAGTTGTTGAAAAGTTTGTTATGTCAGATAAATAGAGAGACGGTTAGACTTACATGAGGATTTCATAGGTGTTCCGTATTTCTAAAATATTTACGGAACCTAAAAAATCGATAAACTACCGTCATGCTCACGTTGTAGTCATAATTATGAGAACTAGTGATCGCCTGTGCGCGAAATTCGACTATAATATTTAATGTCAAAGACTATACTTCTATAATGACAGATTTCGCCAAGGCTACACTGTTAATTTAACTTGAACAATAAACAAAAGAGTATATATATATGCGTGTGTGTATCAAATACATGGTAGTGTGTGTAATGTTTTTTTATTGATTTAATGTATTTTTTATGTAAAATTTAAAAAATAAAATTAGCTTTCGTCGCTTTTTCTCTATATGAACTATAAGTGTGCGAAATTTCATGCTCCTCCGTCCGCGCAATTTTCGTAAAAAGGGGTACAGTTTAGTTTTACAGTTTTTGCTTCACGTATTAATATAATAATTACTTTAGTTAACACAGTTTTTATAATGATTAAGATATATAATGATTAAGATAGATAGATATAAGCATTAATAATCTGCACCACCTACATCGCCAGATTAGGATAAATTATTCCTTAAGTTAGATTGCCTGCAAGAGATTGCTTTAAACAATATGGCCGCCTATTTTATATTAGGCCGCCGAAATTGATCATTATCAATGCTCGATATCACCCTTAGTTTCAACTTTAGGAGAACATTCACCGCTGAGTATTTTTTTTTTCTTGGACGAGTTCAGCAGATAGGCCGACGATCCATGGAAAGCGGTTACCATCGCCTATGAACATTTACAACACCAAAGGCAACAAACAAATGCACTGCTGCTCACTGAATAGAGCTCAAGGTTGTTATGACGGCATACTCTAAACGAGAGGTGGTAGCCATCCACCCTACCATCTGGCTGTAGGTTTTGTCGCCTCTTACGAACCGTCCGGCCGCAGGAAATTGTGTTCTTTTCCGTTCCTGCACGCGTTATGTAATTATGGTTAAGGCTGCATTATTTGTCTATGAGAGTTTATGAACACATAATAGGGCCCTTCATAGACAGATAATGGGGCCCTTAACCATAATTTATAACAATTTTATGTCACTTTATTGCTTCTTCTTTATTTTTAGTCCATCAGTATTAAAGTAAGGATTAAGTTGAAAACATTTATTTTCATCTTTAAAAAGCGCCTCGTCCACGATAGATTAAAATAACGGAGAGCGACTCTCATAGGGCAATCTACGACGTGTACATATTAGCGAGACTACTCTAGCTAGAGTATCACTACAGTCTACGTAGACACGCTCGGCTACTCTCGGAAGGCATCGTGGACTTAGGTACGAGAGCCAGAGAAGCGATACGAATACAGAGCTCTCGAATTATCTACATGCCTTAATCAGTCTATCTAGGGCAAGGTCAGCGAAACACGTGTTTTGTATTTAATGTAGAATTCTGCATTGCTTTTAATTACCTTGAAGAATGTCGAAACGTGCTTGGTCAAAAGAAGAAACAATTATAATGATACAAATGTATGAAGGCTTTCCAGAATTATGGAATGTATCTCATAATGATTATAAAGTAAAATAGTTACTTATATACTTATAAGAAGTATAAGAAACTGAAAATCTGACGGCGCTACGCGAAGGAAATTTGTATAAAATATTACATCTTTTGCTTTCAATTCCTATATTTAATTACTATATGCTCCTTGTTTTGATCGCTCTAGTATCCATTGTTTAACCCAGCAGCTTCGTTTAACCTTTTCCTTATTCTTCTTTTTCAATAACAAAGAAACCATAATCGCAGCAGCTAAGCGCAACCGCGACATGCTTTCAATTGAGAGCTATGACTGAGAGTTTATATCGTGACTGAATATCTAGTCTACGAGTAGAGTAGTGTACGCAGGCCAAAATTTCACTATGATAGAGGTACCCTACGATAGGGCAAAAAACTTCAATAGGGCGCTCTAATGATCTCTACGTGTACGTAGAAATTAGAGTATAGATTAGATTAGTCTCCAAGCTGTCTAGCTCTATTCTCTCTCCGTGAACGAGGCGCTTAATACTACAAAAATTAAATCTTCCTTCTAATACATCTTTCATTGAAAATAATATTTTTTTATCTGTCAAAAATTAATGCCGAATTAAAAAGCTTATATTATTATTGTTTAAAAGCTTATAGAAGTACATAATCTAATTATGTACCAGATTGCTGCAAATGTTAATGACAGTGGCTTATTACTGCCCGCCAAATTCACCGGCAGAGTGCATCCAAAATAACGGCTGTCCAAGCCTGGTTGCTTTATAGCGTCATTGGTTTATGCGAATGCTTCTGACGTTCAGCACTTAGTGAATCAAATAATAAATAATACACTGCATCTGACAATTTCTGGCATTTGCCAAGGAGAAATTTAGTCAACACTAAATACAAATACTTTGATGTCTTTTTCGAGCACCCGTAACTTACCTTCCAAGGTAATACTTTTGTCAAATCATAAAATATTAACTAATTATTTATAAAATCAGAACAATGTTTTTTAGATAAACAATCCTCTACCATCCATATATTACGATATTTCTCGATTGACCTAAATTCCCACAACTGTTAATAATGAAGGCAGGTCCAATTGGGGACTATCGAGGACGGAGCATGTGGAATTCGCTACGTAGGAATGGTAATAGCTAACTAAAACCCCCCGGTGTTCCATCTTTCGCCTTATACCAACCAGGGCTACAGTAAAGCGGAAGCAAGACTAACTCCGCATGCCCTGGTAGGGAGGGGTCCCACAGGCCTCATCTACTACTTTAATCCTTTTGCTGGTATAAAAATATCTTCTTTGCATCTTATATTCATAGCACAAAATAGCAACACAAGAAAGGGACACAAAAAAGGGATCTGCATTAATATTGTTACGAGCTACACAGGACTCGAATTAAAATGCCGTTGGAATTACTATAGAATTTATTAGAACTATAAAAACACATATGACATAGACACTACTAGTACAACTGCACGATTCAATAACACGCGCAAAGTCCGTCACTATATCGCTTGTCGAAATGTATGTCTTACTCGTATTGTAATCTTCGCTCGACTGCCCCACCCATCCGTTCGGGCATTGTTTTATAGTAAACTGTATAATACACAATGGAAGCTCGTGGGCTGGATTCTTCCAAGAAAATGTAATTGGCACACCTGCGAACGGCCAACAAAGTCGAAAACAATAACAATAAGGATTAATTCGACACTAATGACGGCCATAAAACAAGAAGAAAAACAATAGCATGTTTTTCTTAATTACAAATTCTAAACACAAAGTAAACAAAAGAATTCCTAAATCTACTCTAAATTTACGACCGGCAGGTGTGCACATTTCTTTGTCGGTATGCAACAATATTAACAATATATCAACTAGTATATTTGGGGTTTTTGTCGCTGGTAGGAATTTCTTCTAGATTCTTAATGAGATACACTTTTATTATAATAGTGGGTTGGTATCAAAAGCGCAATGTAGTTTAAAATACGTATATTTTATGGGTTTTAATACACATAAATAAAATAAATACCCACTGTCGAAAATAAATAAGCGTATTACTGAAGATCAAGGTAACCAGTCCATTCCCAAGAACATCAGAAGAAGAAATCAGAAGAGATAGAAAAAAATCACATTTATATATTATCCTAGATACCACCACCATAAAACCAAACAGACCGTACAAGAAGTTCTATTTATTTCTGAAACAACTTCGATTTTCGCTCAAACGTAAAGTAATATTGGATATTCAAAACCCAGCAGATTTGTAATTAATTATTACTTCAGACTATAACTCCAAAGTCGAAGTAGATAATATTGGACTCTGAATAAGCAACCGGAGACGTTCGAGTCAAACACAAATTTCATAATCTCTTCAGAAGTTTGAAGGTTAGCCGTAGGTATGTATAGAATTGAGCGGCCAAAGGGTCAGTCCACCAAAAACTTACCCGCAGCTTATCTCATTTTATAGAACAAAGGATTAATTAAATCTCGAACCCCGTTAATTAAGTGGGTACGACGCTTAATAATTAAATATCTGAATTTTTTTTGGGAAAAAATTTACCTCACCGTCTTTTCTGATAAATTATAACAAAAATGTAAAAGAGCTGAGTCTACTATAATAAGATTCCAGATATTTAAAATTAGGGTCACCTTAAAATATAAATATACATATATTTACTGGTTTTCCTCAGAAGGTAATTTTCGTACATTATAAACAGGATATTTGCAATTAGTTCTTATATTTAATAATGTTTAAATGTCTAAATCAACTTAAGCAACATCTAAAGTTTAAAATTACAGCAGAAACTGTTTTATATTAATCATCTGACGACACAGTTTAACCAAAATTTTATGCAAAAATTAATCTTGTAAGAAAAAAGTATAGATTTAATGCAATTCGCAAAGTAGCAGAGATTGACTTTGAAGCACGCTGCCGACACTAAGGACAGGATAGAGGACAGCCATAACACAATACATCTATTTTTGTATGCAATTAAGTATGAAAAACTACCACAGTCGCTTATCTTGTTAAGCGCTTCAAATTTTCGAAGCGCCTGTAGAAAATGTAATAGCGACAGGGGTATACAAGATTTTTTCCAAGAATTTAGGCGCACGGGCGGCGTTCGTTAATAAGGGTTATGCTCGATAGCCCTGGGATCCGATCAACTCATCGTCATTTTGACTTGGTAACTTACAGGACTGCCTCGGGAGTACACTAACGAGTTAAGAAAACAAATTGAAAATCGCTTCATAATTGACGGAAATGTGGTGTTACGAAGAAGTTGGTTAAAAATTTTCGTGACTTTCTCTAATTCCTTGGAACTCACTCAACAGATCCTGACATGGTTATAATAGGTCCTATAAAATCTTTCGATTAAAAGTAAAATTTTGAAAATCAGTCCACTATTGACGGAAAAATCGAGTAACGAACATACAAATACTTCAATAGTTACATACAGATGAATTAAGAAACTCCTCCTTCTTTAAAGGCGGTCAAAAAAAGAATGTAAGCTATCGTTTTAGTGGAAACTGTTTCGGAATAAGCTAATTTTTATGCATCCGTACAACTTCAAACTGCTCTCAGGATAATTCCCGCAGGGTTCCCGGAATGAAAAAGTCACATATTTTATTATATTAAATTTGCTACTAATCAGAAAAACACATTGAACAAATTTCAATATATATGACGCAAACCGACTGACATGATAAATTTATTTGGATTTCATTTTTCAAATGTGACTACGAAACCATAAGAAAAGGCAAAGTGGAAAGAATGTACGATAAAATTCTAATTTATTGCTACCAAATTAATTAGTTCAGGTGTTCACAAAAATACAATGCTTTACAAGTATAAATCTAATTCGTGTTTATAATAGTTTGGGGAAAAAGTCTTTTCGCATATAGTATGTATGAACTTGTAATAAGATCTCTTTGGCTATACCATTTGTATCTGGCTGGTTTTGGTATCATTACAAAGTTTTGTGCGATTGCATTGCATTGCAAATGTGCGATTTTCATTTGTTTTTCTTATTGTTAAAATGAGTGAATCTAATGAAGAAATTCGATACATTTAAAAATTTTACTGCAAAAAAAGGTAAAAATGCAACACAAGCCGCGAAAAAAATTTGTGATGTTTATGGACCTAATGCAGTATCTGTGAGAGTAGCGCAAATTTGGTTTGAGCATTTTCAATCCGGAAATTTTGATATCAAAGATGCACGTCGCTCTGGTTACGGTTACGCCCTGTTACGGACAAAAATAGATGCCATTTTTGAAAAAGTGGAGCAAGATCGGCATATTAGTAGTTACGATGTAGCTGGAGAAATGGGAATTGACCACAAAACGGTTTTGGCGCATTTGAAAAAAGCTGGGTACACAAAAAAGCTCGATTTTTGGGTGCCTCATGAGCTCACTGAAAGAAACCTAATGAACCGTGTACTCATTTGTGATTCTTTATTACGACGTAATGAAACCGAACCATTTTTGAAGAAGCTGATAACTGGTGATGAAAAGTGGATAACGTACGACAAGAACGTGCGAAAAAGATTGTGATCAAAGGCCGGTCAGGCTTCACAGACTGTGGCGAAACCCGGGTTAACTCGTAACAAGGTGATGCTGTGTGTATATGGTGGGATTGGAAGGGCATTATTCATTATGAGCTGTTACCCCCAGGCAGGACCATCGATTCTGAACTGTACTGCGAACAGCTGATGAGATTAAAGCAAAACAGTTGAGAGAAATCGGCCGGAATTAATCAACAGAAGGGGTTTGGTTTTTCACCATGATAAGGCTAGACCTCACACATCTTTAGCCACTCAGCAAAAATTACGAGAGTTTGGCTGGGAGGTGTTAATGCATCCGCCGTATAGTCCTGACCTTGCACCTTCAGATTTTCACCTGTTTCGGTCTCTGCAGAATTCCTTAAGCAGTGTCAGGTTAACATCACGAGAGGACTGCCAAAACAACTTGTCGCAGTTTTTTGATCAGAAGCCCCAAAATTTTTATAGCAATGGAATCACGTCCCTACCTACAAGATGGCAAAAATTTATCCAACAAAATGGCACCTACATACTTTAGTCAAATGTAAATAAAGTTTATAAAAAAACCTTTTGAATTTGTATATAAAAAGCGAAGAAACTTTTTCCCCAACCTAATATTATATATATATAGAAGATACTTGTCAAAATTTCATGACATTCTGATGTTTGGTTCACGAGTTACAGTGATTTAAGTGACGCTAATGTTGATATTCTCAAAACAATGGATTCGAAACAATTTCGTGTGTTGATTTATCATTGCTTTTTGATGAAAAAAAACACAGTGCAAGCTCAGCAATGGCTTAAAAAGTGCTACGGGGACTCTGCTCCATCAAAAACAACCATTTGTCGGTGGTATGCTGAGTTTAAACTTGGTCGTACAGACACAGAAGATGCTGAACGCTCCGGCCGGCCAAATGAGGTAGTTACAAGCGAAACCATAAAAAAAGTTCACCAAATCGTTTTTGAAAACCGTAAATTAAAATTGCGTGAGATAGCTGATACCTTAAAGATATCATACGGTAGTGTGTACGCTATTTTGCATCAACATTTGTTTATGAGGAAGCTGTTGTCAAAGTGGGTGCCGCGATTGCTCACGGTGGATCAAAAACGACAACGTGTCGTTGATTCCGAGCGCTGTTTGGAGCTGTTTCGCCGAAATAAACCGGATTTTTTGCGTCGGTATGTGACAATGGACGAAACCTGGATCCATCACTACACTCCAGAGTCAAAGCGATCGTCAGCCGAGTGGACTGCAGTCGGTGAGAAACGTCCAAAGCGGCCAAAAACGCAAATGTGGGCCGGTAAGGTTATGGCCTCAGTATTTTGGGATACTCATGGAGTTTTGTACATTGACTACCTTGAAAAAGGTAAGACGATCAATAGCGAACATTACATTGGTCAATTGATGCGTTTGAAGAAAGAAATCGGTGAGAAACGGCTCCAAATGAAGAAGAAAAAAGTGCTCTTTCACCAAGACAATGCGCCGTGTCACAAGTCACTCGCTACCATGGCAAAATTGCATGAATTGGGTTTCGAATTGCTTCCGCACCCACCATATTCCCCGGATCTTGCCCCCAGCGACTACTACCTGTTTGCAGACCTCAAAAAAAAAAAAAAAAAAAAAAAAAAAAAAAAAAAAAAAAAAAAAAATACTGCAAGGAAAGAGATTCTATTCAAACGAGGAAGTCATCGCCGAAACGAACGCTTATTTCGAGGCCAAAGATAAATCGTTCTATAAGAAAGGTATTCAAATGTTAGAGAAACGTTGGACTGATTGTGTTGCTCTTGAAGGAAACTATGTTGATGAGTAAAGTCGAGTTTTGCCAAAAAAATGTGTTTTTCTTAGTTAGTCCCGGGACTTATTGATCCACGTATTATTTGTTACGCTTATTATTAACATCATCACGCCTTATTATTAAAATCATCATCATGAAAATTTTGCACACATATAAAAAATACTGTTCTCGAAGGATAGAACAAAAGCCAAATAGGCACTTTAGTCGCGTTTTTTTTTCAGATTGCCATGATGATGTGATGATGTGATCAGAGGAAGCCACACGGGAATCGGCCTAGTAGTTTTTACGTGAATTCCAAATAAACTGATGAACAGACAAAAATCTAAAAAAAATCCTCTTGTTCTCCATCGTTTATATAGTTTATTCCAGTTGTTTTTTTAAATAGCTTCAATGTACAGACACGGCATGTTTAGAATTTTATAATATTATGGATTATATTTACACGTTTATGAGATTGGACATTTTTGATGATACATGCAAATGCATAACAATGTCACGATCTACACGAGGTAACTGTTGCTGTACAGGTATAAAAAATAGGCCCAAAAAAATTCCTAATCGTTGCATGCATCTCGGCTAAGAGTTCCCCCGAAGGACCCGAGGCTGGTGTCCAAAGACATTCCCCCTGCGTTATAAAAAAAGGAGTTAAACGTCATTGGAATCAAACCTTGGCCACTTAGTCACAAGGAACCACCACTGGAATCTATGAATATGAATAGAGTAGATACACAGTATTTAATTTTTACGACACGTAATAAATAAATACATAAGCCAATCATTAATTGTATCATTTGTTATAACCTTATCACACATAACAAGTTACTCAAGGAAAATGCTAAAAGATCAGCAGAATTCCCCAGAAATCTCTGACGTCATAGAAAAATAAATAATCTAGTCTGTGTATCTTTGCATATCTATTCTAAGAATATGTACATTTTGTAGGCACGTACGACGATCCTAAAACTCGTTACCCAAAGGTTAATTTAATATCCAAAACAAATATGCTAATGACTTATTGAACACTCGAGTATAAGTGAACGATGTATAACAAGATAATAACACATTAAACTGCGCTAACTCAAGTAGAAAACGTAGGAACGCGAACCCCGGGCAGCAACGGAAACACTCCAAAGTAACCAGAATTTGACTGTGGAATGAATGATCATGACAATGATAAATAAAAATTGAAACTTCTCATATTATTTAAATATAATTTTAACCGACAGTAAGGCAAATGAACAGTCGATAAGATGTAAGAAACAGCCAGTAAACAAGTACGGCGGGTATACTATTCGTTACTCTATAATGCGAGAACCAAGCCCAGCAGTGGGATGTTTATGCGTTTTTACTATTATTATTTTTATTCTTCTTTTTAGGGTTTAATTTTGGCAAAATCGGAATCCTAAAGAAGCTAAAAATACTTTCAAGAAAATTTGTTTTGAACTAGATTGGTTGAGTACCTAATTTTTGAGTTATGCAGGATAATATTTTGAATTAAATGCTATTATTTTAGGGTTTTGAAGCCAAATAACTAGAGTAAAGTTCGTCAGCCCTACGGAACACACAAATTGGGTGGTCCGACAAGCACTTGGTCTGTGTTTGTTTAAATATAGCATCGTATACTGTGTGCCAAGCTAAAGTCAAAATACTGTGTTTTGAGGGACTATGATGCCAGCCTCGGTGTTGTATCCGAACAGATTTCGAATGATCTCCAAGGGGTCTCTATTCCTCGCCTGCTAGAGGTTGGGATACGTACAATGAATTGGCCAGCACGCAGCCCGGATCTTAATCCCATTGAGCATGTTTGGGACAATTTAAAAAGAGCTGTATATACGAGAAACCCTTTGCCCATGACAGTGGCAGCACTAAGAACAGCACTTTCAGAAGAATGGGACAATATTCCGCAAGATCTTTTAATAACCCTAATAAAATCTATGCGGAACCGATTAGAATCCGTAATAAGGGCACGTGGAGGTAATACACCTTATTAAAACATAAATAAACCCTTGCATAAAGTTTGTGTCTATTGTTAAAACCAATTTTTTAATTAAACCAATTTTCCTTAAATTTCTGTTTTTTCTTCAAAAAAAGTCTTGAGGTCTTTTCCAGTACACAAACTTAAACTTAAGGATATGACCCTACGCTGTTTTAAAGTGCACGAACCAATCTAGAGGTTTCAATTTAAATATGTATAGAAAGTTTGCATACTTGGTTAAAATATTTATTTCAAAGTCGTCTATTACTTTGATGCAGTTTATGAGGCCGTCAGTTTATATATATTTTTTCGATTCCGAGAATGAACATAGGGTACTTTTTAACCCGGAAAGTGGGATAGTTTCCATTTTGGTTATTACTATCATACCTGTATTTTTTTTCATTTATGTAGTTTATAGATAGATAGACGGGAAATAGATAAATAAAACTAGAACGGGTTGAAATAGAGTTTGAAAGTTTGTATGGGAAACCAATAAATTCTCAAGTTTATAGATAACATTTATCATCTATACAAAAGTGCGATAATAACTCGATCTGCCTGTCCGTTAAGCTTTCAAGGAAAAACTACCAGAAGTACTGTATGCGGTTTGCTGTAATTTTGTTTAAATATAGTATCTTCCGGGGGCAAATAGCACAAACATAAACATTTAATACAATGTAACCTGTATTAACGCCTGCTCTTTTAAGAAGAGGTACGCAGTTGAGATTGACCCACGGCGCAGCCGCATGGTAAATTCTAGTTAATTATAATCTAACTTGACTAACCACTTCACGCCGATATTCTGTGAGAGCGTGGTATCACACCCAGCCAGTCGTAAGAGCTGTAATACAGACAATGATTTAGCTTCGCTTTACCACGTATAAAATAGTCAAGTTTTAGAAAAATGTTTAACAAAATGGACACCTTATGAAGGCTGGACCCATGCATCTCCTCACCACAGCTTTTGCTTTTGCAGTTTTAAAGGTTTCGACTAATGAATGCCAAAGACTGAAATTCTGGTGGCAACCCGAAAAGTAATATTTTTTTAGACACATGACATTTTCTACATAAACATAACACTCGCATAAAAACATTAAGTTTTTGGAAAATACAACGCTCCACAGCACTCTTCAAGGTCCAATCAATACTAGAGTGCTATAGTTCATTAATGTATTGTTTACTACATAAAATATTAATTATGTAAATTTTATTTTTGTATCCTCAAATAAACCAATAATGAAATAAAGAGGTCTTTAGATAAGTAAGCGTAAGTAATTAATTAAATCAACGAACCGAAATTCCTGATAAGCGTCTTTTATAGGTCTTCAGGGTATTGTCTTAGCTATTGATAGGATTCTTGGCCTAATTAGCCAATTAGCTGGAATCACAGAGCTACTTTATTATTTCGATGAGGTATTTACAATGAAGAGATCTACTCGTATGTTCAAATTGTAGAATTTTTCCATTAAAATTCGCTTTCAAAATAGATGTTTAAAATAAGGCTTGGAAACTGGTAAAAACGTCGAACCGGTTACTGCTAAGCACCTAAGTATATTTCTGTCAGGATTTGTTTTTAACCGACTTCAAAAAGGAGGAGTTTCTCAATTCGTTTGTATGTTGTTTTTTTTATGTTCGTTACTCGACTTCGAAATTACTTGATAAGTCGTGGTAGCGTAATGGCTAACGCACGCGTTCCAAACTCAACAAGCGCGGTTTCGGTCCTGGCCGGAACGCATGCACTACTTAGGCAGTTTTGTGACCTAATGTGCGTATTGTTACAATTACCAGGCGTGCTAACAACGGTGAAGGAAAACATCGTGAAGAAACCTGCACATCGAGATAACCGATGTATCAAACCTGCCAAGCCGCCATGGCCAAGCGTGGCAGGTTTAGTGTCCCTTCGCTTATAATTGGAGGCCCGAGCCCAGCAGTGGGACGTTTATGGGCTGATACTACTACTTGATACCGACTTTAAGTTGTAAAACAAAGTCGGTTAAACATTTATTTTTTGGTTTTTTGTGTGAAGTCGGTTTTTTTTATTACAGGACTTCAGCAGACAAGCAGACGGCCCACTTGATGGAAAGCGCTTACCATCGCCTATGGACATTTGCAACACCAAAGGTACTACAAATGCGCTGCTGCTCTCTGGAACCTGGTCACTAATGCCGGAACACAACTCAAGGTTGTTATGGCGACATACTTTAGACCAGAGGTGGTAGCCATCCAGTCGGACAAATGTCCTACCACCTGGTAAAATCGGTTTTGACTTTGTTAAAAAAAAAATAGTTTAAGCTCAATCAATCGAGTTTTGATGACAAAAGTTCGTTATATAGGTTTTGTTGAATAAACCGGTTTCGAACTATTTCGAATAGGTTTTGCCGCAAGCTAAGCGATATAGTACAGCAATTAAAATTAAAGAAAAACAATTTTTAGCTAGGCGTATTGCTGGGTAGTTTCTTGCCGCTTTTTCTCCTTAACAACAATAACACGTTGCGAAGCGGTATGAATAGAATAGGAAGTAAAATTAAATTTTAACTTATATTTATGACCTTCAAAAAGTGTTCTCCAGTGGAACTTATTTTGAATAAAAACTTTTAAATTAGAATTTTTCAGTCGCACACAAACACATGTTGAGAGAGATTGAACGATAATTGCTCTTCTCGCGGAATAAACCGATTAATTCAGGTTTGTCTAACACTCTCTTTAAGGTTTACACTCGGAACGAGATAGTTGACTAAAACCGATAATAACCGATTAAAACTGGTGCCAAGCCTTGGTTTGTTACCTAGAATAAATATTTTAAGTGGCCAGACAAATCAACTAAATACTTTTTAACATCTTAAAAAACTTGGGCGATATGACGTCATAATTTGTTATCGTAAAAGGAGTAAAATAGGACATTAATGTTTATTTAAATAGTAATAGAAGTTATATATTATTATTATATTCTAAAAGTAAAATGATTAGATTTGATTTTAATGCCTGTTGCAATTTTTCTTTTTAAATATGTTATAAAAAGTTATCAATCTATTTCTTTATACTTATTATAACAACACAAATATTCCAACTAATAACGTTACAAAATTAAGAATGATTAAATGAGAACGGTATTATACGTCTACAAAAATTACTCAAGTCGTGAAGATTAACTAAATTATGAATATTATTATTAGCTAAGTGAACAGGAAGGTACGGAAACTGGATAAAGCGGAAACATTAATAGTACGCTTAAACAATAAAGAGGTCCTACGGAAACGACTGCTACAGTATATAAAAAGAAAAATAATGTTTAAAAAAATATTGATTAATGTAAATCTTGAGAACATTATTTCGTGTAAATAATTAAGCGCTTTTGTTACAGTTTATTATCTATATCCATTATTATATATCATATCGGCTCAATGTCAAAAGTTTCACCGTCTATTTCAATTGAAGTTTCGATAATAGAAAAATACAATTCAATATTAAAACTAAACTACAGTATGAAAAATAAACCTAAAAATAAAAACTAGAACTAAATAAAAAAGGAGGGCATAATCCTATAAATAAACCTAGCTTAAAAATAAAAATAAAAAAACCTGTATCAAAGCCCGTCCAGCCCCACCACATTATTTTCATTATATATACAACTAGTGCGTAGCTGTTGTTTAAACAGCAGGCGTTAATAGAGATTATATTGTATTATATTGAAGTGATAACTTCTTATGGGAGGGTAACGCTTCGTTATGTAACGCGTTACTGCGCCAGTCTGTCTAGCTTCTCTTTCACTCCCGCATACGGCAGCAGTAGGCAGGCTCCTCAAATCAAACAATTTCAATATTGAATAGTTCAACTTAAATTAGTTTAAGTTATCACTCCTATCGGGCGTCCCGAGATGCACACTTTTTTTTGATACTATTTGCCCACGGTAGATTGACTTCATTTTATATCGCAAACTATCCCATCTCCCGGGATGAAAAGTAAAAGCAGATCGAGTTCCCATCGCATTTTTCTATAGATTATGAATTTTTATATCTATAAACTTGAGAAATTATTGGTCTGCCATACAAACTTGTATCCCCTTTTTCAACCTGTTCTAGTTTTATTTATATATCTATCTATCTGTAAACTACATAAACAAGGTTTTCAAATTGGACAAGTACATTAACAATCTGCCCATAAAACTTCAAGTTAAAATTTTGTTGCGATTCGTTTTGCTACTTGTTCGTTGCCATTCGTTTTTCCACTTGTCCATTGCGATTCATTTTTCCACTTGTCCATTGCGATTCGTTTTTCCACTTATCCGTTGCCATTCGTTTTTCCACTTATCCGTTGAAGTTTCACTTCTACTATGTGTCTCAGCACACATTTCGATTTTTATCGCAAGAATGCCGCGACAATTTTTCTGGGAATGATTTAAAATGGCCAGATTAAAAAAATGTGGCAATGTGATTTTTCACTGATCGATAGCAAATTTGTGTAATAAAATGTGTGATATTTTTGTCCCAGGAATTCCAAGTTAAGCGTGGACGAAGCCGTGGATATATCCTAGTAGGTATATATATCTGGATCCCAGATGAAGGCGCACCATCACATAATTGTTTGATGAACAATGTTCTCGACTTAAAATCAATGCAGAAATACCAAAGAAAGAAAGTACAGTTTGGAAAAAGAATTAAAGCAGCTGTCCCACACGTCGGCTACCACCGAGTTAAATGTAAACAAACGAGGCTTGGGGTTGTTCGTGGTAAATCGTGAGACATCCCGCGAGGTACAATTGGCATACATCACGTGACAGGATAATGAGCTCACGTGACCCGTCAGCAGCACCCGCAAACCGACGAGCCGACAATTTCCGGATTCTGACGAAAGCGCTTCCAATTTTAAGCCCTCGTAAGCTCTTGTTGCCTTCTTACCCTCTCTTTTCTACTATTTTAGGGTCTTATACCTGTAGGAAAAAAAATACTAACAAAAAAGGGGTCTTCAAGAGCAACTAAAAAGCAAAAATACTTGTTTTCTACATCTTGAAGTCGGTGCGAAGTAAAACATAAAATTAGTATATTTTCCAAATTTGTAGTTGTTTCTTTATGATTTACTTCGCACCGACTTCTAAAT